>PVJS01000433.1:0-131343 GCA_004027185.1 Glis glis | reverse complement strand
TGTTGGGATGGAAAGGGGTCACACAGAAAAAGCTCTCGACAGGCATTTCCCAGTGACCTTTGGGAGGTGCACAGTGGGCCCTGCCATCCTGGCATTTGATACTAGAGCCCACAGCACCAATTTTGGGCTGATCAAAGAGGGGAAAGAGGCCTCCAGGGCCTGGGTGGCAGGGAACTCTAGTGCCTCCTTGGTTCAGCAAACAGTTCAGCGGTTTTGAAATTTTAAGTGATTAGAGGTATTAAAACAACATGATTTCTAGTTCCCAGCACACCTCAACTGAAGCCTCTTGAGCAGGAAGATCTCCCCCCCCCCACCCCGCAGGCTCCCTGGCTGTAGAAGCCAGAGGGACACTGGTTTGGGAGGTCAGGGGATAAACAGGGCAGGCCCACCCCCACCCCAAAAGCAGTCCCTAAAACCTGCTATAGGACTTGTGCTTTTCACTCTTCCCTGGGGCCCTTGCTACCTTAGCAACTCTTGTACATGTGAGGGAAGCGAACTCCAGCTCTGACCCTGTAAGTTACACAGCCCCCCCCCCCCCACAGGCCAGGTCCTGGCGAGGGATGGGTGAAAACTGTTGTCATTTTGTTCTCTGGCCCTTCAGCATGGGGGAACCTGAGGTACAGTGAGGGCCATTCTGTGGTGTGAGGGGGGGCTAGCTGGAGCCTCAATGGGAAGTTTGGGAAGGTCCAACATCAAACCTGTCCTAAGAGATGAGGTCTTGAGTCAATTAAATAACACTTAACGTCCTGCTAAGTCACTGGAGACTTCTCTGGCCAACACCCGGGGATTTCCAGAGAGTTCTGAAGCGCCCCGTGGAAGCAGAGAGAACAAGATCCTCCCAGTTAGAATGGCCACGTAACCAGTGGCTCACTCCCTGAAGCTCTGGACACAGTGTCAGCCATGCAGCCAGGCATAACCACACATACTGGTGGCTCCTGCTACCAGTGCAGGGCCCAGGACCCCGTCACAGAGTGGGGCCAGAGTGGGGGTGTCCCGGGGAGACTGGGAGCCAGCAGGAACATAAGTAGCTTTCTGGCCTATCGCTCCTATTCTGTACTATTGTCCTCCAGGCCTGCAGTTCCAACTCACTCCCAGAGAGAGGAGACTCCTGGGTTTCTGGTCAGTTCTACTGGGCGCAGAAAGGTGAATCTGAGTGGGCTGAGGGAGGGGGGTATGCACGACCGACATTCATGGCTGGGGACTGCACACATGCTCGTTCCCCAGCTAGTGGCAGTCAGGGATCCCCCCTCAGTCTGCTCCGACATGTGCAAAGAGAACGGTTTGCCGCATCCCAGGCAAACTCAAGAATGGAGGCCTGAGAGAGTGGATGTGTGGAGACTTAGGGCACTGCTGGGATTGTCCAGAGGCCTACTCTAATTCCAGCTGGAGGGGACAAGGCGGGGATCTCATCTCTCCTGCCTGTCCCCAGTGAACAGGGGAGACAGTCTTAGTAGGAACCTGGGTCCCTGGCCCTCGGTCTGCCCTCTTGCCTCAGACCTAGGCTTCACCAGTGGTTCAAGTGGACCCATTCTAAGGCTTGGGGAAGCCCAGGGTCACTTCTGGGAAAGACTGTACATTCTCTGGCCGACTCCCTTACCACCCTTCCAGTGGCTTCTAGGTGGGGTGGCGGTTTGGGGACTCTCTGGGAATCAAGCCTGCCACATGGTCTCTTTGCAGTCCTTCCCAACCCTATTACTGTCCCACCCCATCATCGAAGCCAGACAAATCACTAAAAGTTAAAGGAAGTGGGGTTCAGGTTCCATCAATATGGGGGAGAGCTGACTCAGGCAGGGTTGGTTGGTGTCTTGGCTTAAGGATTTGGGCTTGAGGTAATATCCCGATGTTTAATATCCTAGCTCCTGCCGGGCGCTGGGTCCTAAGTTTGAGTTTTGGGACCCTCCCTCTGTCCTGGACTCGGACTTTAAGAGATGTGTGTAAGCTGACAAACCCAGGAGTCCCGGGGTAAAGAGCGGCTCACCTCCTGGGTGAGCGGCAGGGTGGTGCAGTGGGAAGCGCCCCAGTGCGGGTCCTGCACCTCGCTTAACCAGGGCACTTCTCCCCATTTCTTTATAAGACCACGGAGTTCTCCGCCAGCCTGAGTGCCCAGGGCCTGGGCGCTCCCAGCCAGCCCCTCACCGCCGCGCCCCACCCTCGTACCTGCAGCACGTTGGGGTGCCGCAGCCGCTCCAGCAGCACCATCTCCTTGAGCAGCTTGTGGGCCGCCAGCCGATAGCAGCCCCTCCGCGCCCCGAACTCGCGCACACAGCTGCCCAGATCGTGGCCGCTGAAGTCCACCGCCTTGAGCGCCACCGCGGCGCCGCCGGGCAGGCGGACCCGGTACACTGCCTTAGTGTAGCCTGAGCCCACGTACTGCGCGCCAGACACGTTGCGGAGCGCGGCGCAGCCCAGGCGCGGGCCCGGGCCGGGGGCCGGGGGCCAGCCCGGGGCGCCGTCGGGCAGGGGCCGGCCCCGCGGGGGCCGGGGGCGCTGCAGGCCCAGCCCGCCCGGAGCCAGGTCCATCAGGCGCCGCCGTTCCGGCCGGCCGGCCCCGGGCGCAGGGCCCCCGCGGGAATAGCGCTGCACCTCCTCGTAGCGCGCCCGGATCTGCCGGGCCAGCTCCCCGCGGCCGCCGCGACGGCCCGGGCCCGGGGCCGGCGAGGGCCCGGGGGGCTGGCCTGGCCGCGGCGGCTCCGAGCCCGGCGCGAAGAGCACGTTGAGGACCGAGCCCAGCAGGAAGGAGGCGCAGAAGCCCGCGGCCACGGCCGCCCGCCGGCGCCGCATCGCTCCCCTCCCCCCGGCCCGGCCCGGCCCGGCCCCGGCGGCTCAGGCTGCGAGGCCGCTCCGCTCCGCGCCCCGCCGGCCCCCGGCCCAGCCCGCGCGCATGGCCCCCGCAGCCCCGACCCCGGCCCCCGGCGGGCGGCACATCGGCCTGACACTTGCCTCCGCCCGCCCTGCCCCCGCGCTTATAGGGCCGGCGCCGCCCCCGCGCCCGCGCCTCCGCCCCCGCCCGCCGCCCGGCCGTCCTCGGCGCCGCCCCCTCCGGCCGCCGGCCCGGCCTTCCGCGCTGACTGACAGCGGGCCCTCCTCCCGCCGGCCCGGCCTGGGAAGCGGCGCGGAGGCGCGGGCCGCGGAGCGGGGGAGGGGGCGCGGCTCGCCGGGCTCGGGCGGCGCGGGCGGGTAGCGGGGCCGGGCGGCGGATAACGGGACGGGAGGCCGATAGCGGAGCTGGCGGGCGGGGCGGGGGGAGGTGAAGGGGCGAGGCTGCAGGGTAACGGGCTCCGGAGGCCCGGCTGCGGGATCCGTGGGACCCCAGAGCTCCCTCCCTGGGAGCCGGGGCCTCGGGGCGAGCTGGGCGCTTGGGGTCCCGCCGCTCGCGGTGGGGCTGGGGTGGCGGCTCCTCGCCCAGGCCGGGATTTGGGGTTGGGGTGAGGAGGGCGGGCGCAGCGGGCTGGCACCTGCGAGCGTGGGTCGGGCGCTCTGGGCTCAGAGGAATAATCGTGAGGTTCCCGAGATACCCTTCCTTGTTCAACACCTTTCTACCAAGACTTTCTGATTTTCCTTGTCCCCGAATCCTAAATCTAGCCGGGGGCACGGCCGGATATCCCTGAGGTCCCGGAGGTCTGACGGGTCCGCAGCAGATCACGAACCGTAAGCAGAGTTCATCTGTGCCCATGCACGTCTGTCTCGGGTCGTGTCTGGAGGGGCCACCAGGTCCCAGGGACCGAGTGTGTAGTTGGTGCTGACACTACCAGAACTTCTGGTCCCTCCCCCTCCCTCCCTGATTGCATCATTAGTGCTAATTGAGGGGCTTTCACACGCCAGTGCTTTAGCTGTTTGGAGTGAGCTCCCCCCTCCCGGGACAGATAAGCTGCTGCCCCTCCCCCTCGCAGCTATCCACTTCCCCTCCTCCCTGAAACTGTCCACGGGATCCTCTCACCTCCCCGGGCACCGGCGGGGATTGGCTGGGGAGGGGACAGGAAGGGTCCAGAGCCTCCTTTCCGAGGGGGTGTCCAGGGAGGGGAGATGTTCCCTGAAAATATCTGGCGTTCCTACAGAATGCAGGGTCTCTGTGAATAGAAAAGGGACAGAAATTTCTGCCCAGTTCTTTTGAACATGGAAGGAGGAAGGAGAGGGCTGAGTCCTTAATCGCCAGCCTATTATCCCACTGAAGTAGGCTTTCCTGCCCCGACTCCTCCTGGGTCCTCCAAGACTTAGAGAGTTGGGGGGCCGGGGTTAACTTATTGGTCATGGGAAAGGCAGGGTGAGGGAAGCCATGACCCCCTGAGAGCTTCGGGCTTGGTGGAGTCTGGTCTGTTCCTGTTTAGCTGCTCTGCCCTGCTCTGGCCCATGGCTCTGGGGGTGTGGGGGAAGGCTCCAAGCAGATGCCCTCCCCAGCCCTCACACCAGATGTCTTTGGTCTAATTAACTGTGCTGGGAAAACCAACCTGGGTTTGTAAACAGAGCTACTGGCTAAAGTCAACAGGGAACAGCAGCAAACAGCAAACATTCCCCTCACACAGCCTCAGTCCAACTCAGCCCCCCAGGGGGGTGGGCCAGAGCCCCCTGGCCCACAGCCGAGTCAGAAAGCATGCCTGCTTCTATGACCCCAAAACTGCTGCCGTTTCCTTCCCAATTCTACAGTCTCCTCTACTGGGGAGGAATGGGAATTCTGGGAGGAGCAGTTGCCATCCCAAGATAGGCTCTGTCCCCCTTCTGGCAATTTCCCCATAGATATCTACCCAGCCAGGCATCTCCATCCAGGAGGAAGCCATTGTGGGGGAATATTCCTTGGAGAGCTTTCTTTGGGGCTGCCCTGCTTTCATGTGTTGGAGAAGCCTCTGAGGTTAGGGTTTGGCATTGTGGGTCTACAGCCCAGTGTTGGTGAATATAACGTGAACATTGTTAAGTTCATTACACATCGTGTAGGTATTATAATAACATGTTCTGAAATTAGGTAATTACTCCTGTGATATCTCTGCCAAGCTTCAGTGTTTCTGTTATGGTTTGAAAGTTCAATGCACACGCGGGCCGGAGAACTGCACAAATGTGCACATAGTGCACACACAGAAACCCACCACACCGGAGCCTCACAAACAGGAACAAAGACCTTTCAGTCGTCTCCCTCTCCCATCACCGTGTCTTCCCTCACTCGCTCTCAGGCACACAGACATACACCATCTATGAAAGGGATTGAACTTTTTGAACAGATTACAGTTTCTGAATTGGTACTTCTTAACCAAATTTTGCTTATTTGCTTTTTTCCCCCACCATTTTCCCCCTGTGCCACCCAGGGAGAAGAATCATTTCAAACTGAAAGACATGAAACACTATGCTACTCTACGGCAAGCCCCTGATCTCCATCTGCTGACCCACCCAAAGCCCAGGCAGAAGATAGCCTGGGCCTCACACGCCAGTGTCCTGCTCAGAGCCCTTGATGCTAACGTCACACTAGAGCCTGCAGACTAGAATTCCCCTCCTCCTCCTAGGGCTCCCAGCAGCCTTCAGACCAGTGCCAGTGCTGGGGGCGGGGGGAGGAGAAAGTTCAGTGCTTTGGACTCACTATGTTTTCTTTCTCTCCCCCTCTTTCCACTCCCCGCCTCCATCCAAAACACTAACTTGGATACCAATGCCTGTGAAGAAGGCAGATGGCCCAGACTGCATTTCTTTGGAAGTGTCTCCTGGGTACCTTCTTTCTGCATTCGGTTGTCAGATCATCCTAGGCTGCCGGGGCTATAATACCAGCCTTCCAGCAGCCTTCTGTATTGCCGACCCTCTTCCTTCCAGCCCAGGTCTCAAACTCCTCTTTTGAAAGTATCACTCTCCTACTCAAAAACTTGGAGGCTGAGCTGAACTACCCTCAGGCCTCTCTCTGAGCTGACCCCAGCCCTCCGCAGCTCTGTACCCCACCCCCTTTTTAATTCCCCTGCAGAAAGTCAGACATTGGACTGGTGCCAGTGCTGGTTGCTGTCCTGCTGCCACCAGCTATCTGCCTTGTCCTGTCGGCAGTCTCTCACCCAGCTCCTCCTTAAAATGCCGTCTTCCAGTCTCTCCACTGGTTCTTCATATCTCCCAGAAAGTAATTAGTGAAGAGAGTGCTTCTGCTACTGGGGTCCCCAGGTCCCTGTGATCTGGAAGGTATATTCTTGGAACTCTGTGCCTTTATTTCCTTAAATGTACAGAATATATTGCTCAGGTCTTGGAAAACTTGTGCAAAGAGCTCAGGACTTGGAATCAGAGATTTAATCTCAGTCGAGTCTCCTTGGGCAAGTTTGTTAGCCTCTCTTTGTGTTAATTTTCTCATTAGGAAAATGAGGAATAATAACAGTACCTACCACATAAAGTTGTTGAGTGGATGAAATGCAAAAACCAAGTGCCTGGCATAGAAGAAGCCCTCAGTATGTGTAATCTACTAGTAGTATTAATAATATTAAACAAATAAACATCTGTGACAACATGTTAGACAACTGAGTTGGCTGTAACACTGCCTAGAGGCAGAAATTACTTTAACCACTTTCTATTTCGGTTCCCACTGGTGAAATCTCTTAGCCTCCTGGGCTCTTTCTGGATCTGGAATTTTTACTTAAATCAGCAAACCAGCAATTGGTCAGAAGAGACCTCCCCCCACCCCTGTGGTGAACTATGGAGAGAAGACTATGAATCAGGGCCTGGGCTCAGCCTCCTGATGCTGCAGTGACCAACAGCAGGTATGGGCCTCAGCTGGGTCCTCCTGGGGCAAGGCACTGGGGGAGGGGTCTGATTCCAAAAGGAAGGGGGGAAGGGGTGGAGCCAGGCAGCCTGCTTCTCCACCCCCACCTCCCTCAGGTAGGAAGTGAAGCTGACGGTTTCCAAAATATAAAAAACAGATGATGAAGGTCAGGTTTCCTACACACTGGAGAGCGGGAGCCCCAAGGCAGAGTCCCCGAGAAATTATCTGGGAAGAAGGGGGGTGGGGGGAGAGAACAGAGATAGACAAAGATGCAGAAACATGGAGATAGACAAAAAAACGAATCTTGAGAAAGGTAGTCAGACAAAGGCAGAGCACGCTGTGGCTCAGGAGAGATCCCACCACGTCTCTGGAAAAAAGCTTAGTTCCCCTCCATGGGTCTTAGGCTGGGAACATGAGCCGATTTGGCTCCTCGACCCTGTCAGGGGGTGAGGCCCTCCGGAACCCAGAAACCAAAGGCTCTGTGGATGCTCAGTGCCCATGCACAGCATGGCCTGAACTCTTTGTCCTCTCTGCCTCTGAGCCTGTGATCCAATGGGTCCTGCCCAGTGTCCCCGCCTGGGCCTTGCTGTCGTCCTTCGTCCCTCAATCCTGCTCAGCCTCACCCACCCCACAGCCCAGCGAGGTTTCTTTCTGAGATGTGTGCCTGGTCCTTCCCTGTTTGCTTTGATTGGAGGAGCTGGTGGGTGGGTGGGGCTGAGGCCTCCACAGAAGGCTGAGAGGTACCTGTGCAGGGCTATCACCTGAGAGAAGGTGTAAGGGGGTGGCCTTGGGGCTGGGACCCTGCCCTGGGAGGAGGCTCATCCTGAAACTCGGAGGTGGGGAGGGAGCACAGCAAGGGTGGAACCCCAAGGCCTCTGTTCTCCGGCCTGATGAGAAGGCGGGTGGAGGGATGGACAGTTGGCCACCAGGTCAGTGGGTGACAGATGGACTCTGGTGGAGGGGCCTGGTGGAGTAGAGGCCTCTCTCTTGGTCCAGAGGGGCTGGGAGCATCATGGCCAGGGGGTGATTAGGAGAAAATGTACCACACCTTCTCTGACCAATCCAAATGTTCCCTGAGACGGTGGGACACCTTTGCTTCTAGGCCGTGGTCAGGTGGGAAGCAGCAGCTCCCTATGGGCGACCTCAGGACTGCAGCTTAGGAGATGGGGAGAAAAGGGGGAGCAAGGAGGGGCTGCAGAGTTGTGCACCTGGATCGGGACCTTTAGAGAGGTCTCCTTCTCCCCTGGCTCCCCAGGAGGCCTCCTGGACCCAGGTCCAGGAGAAAAACTGCTGCTCACAGTCAAGAAGGGCTTGGCATTGCCTTTCCCCTCAGGAGCTTACAGTGTAATTAGGAAGAATCCCCCAAACCATTAGGGCATGAAGCAAAGGAGAATGTGGAAGGTCCACGATGGGGGTGGGGTGGACAGGCTGGAAAGAGCTGGCCCCTGCTTGGAACTGTGGTGAGAACTGTCATGTCCTGAAAGCCTGCGGAGTACCAGCAACAGTCTGACTCCTTGACTCATACTGTGAGGTCAGTATAATCACACCCATTTTATAGATTAAGGAATTGAGGCTCATGAGATTCAGGAATCTGTTGAATGCAGTAACAATCCTAAGTGGCATAGCAGACCATCATGAAATCAAGAAACAGGACTCAGCTGGGTGTGGTGGAGCATGCCTGTAATCCCAGTACTTGGGAGGCTGAGACAGGAGGATCCCAGGTTTGAGGATAGCCTTAGCAACATAGTGAGATTCTCAGCAATCTAGTGAGACCCTATTTCAAAACAAAAAATAAAAAGGGTTGGGAGTGTAGCTTGGAGGTAGAATGCCCTTGGGTTCAATCCCCAGCAAAACACACACACACACACACACACACACACACCACACAATTCAGGCCCCGGTTCAGGGTCTTCTTTCAGCTTCGTTAATTTTGGGGAAAAAATAATTCCAGTCCAAGGCAGAGAAGAAAACACGGGGACCAGAGGGAGCCAAAATGAAAGTTCATTAGGGTCATTTTGCCTCCGGGCAACAAGGTTTGGTCATAAAGATTTATTATTTTATTGTTCTTATTAATACTAATGATAGAGCACACTTATTAAATGCCTTTCATTATCATTTAATCCACTTAACTGCAGGATATAAATGCTATTATTATCTCCAATTTTCATGATGAGAAAATTGACAGAGAGGTTAGGTAAGGTGCTCAAAGACAGCTATTAGGAGGCAGGGCCCGAACTTGGGTGCAGATGCCTCTGTCCACAGCGCGTGTGCTGCCCTGTTCTGTTCTGTATTTTGGTTCACAGTCTGGGCTGGGCTGATTTCAGCTACAGACATTTCCTAGGTAGTCTTTCCAAGCCCAGCACTTCAATCTTGGATAAAAGATAAGTGTATGATGATATTTGAGCCTTTAAAGGATAGAGGTGGGCCCTGCTGGGGTGGAGGACAGTGTGTGTGTGTGGGAAGACAGACGCATTGAAGAGACCCCCCAAAAAACACAGACTCCAGAGGAGACACTAAACTCCTAAGAGGTGTTTTTCAGAGATGCCAGAGGGCCCTGTAATCATTTCACCCTCCCTGCCCTTCCCTGAGGGTTGGGGGGTTGGGGAGGTAGATAAACCAGGAGTGATGGTTTACAAGGGGTTAATGAGACTCCGAGAGTCTGTGTGGAATTAAAATAATTATTTGAAAAACTCCAAAAAGCACAAAAAAGAAGTAAAAATTACACAAAATCCCTCCATTAAAAGAGATAATCTATAATAAGATGTAAAAGCCACCTTGCCAGCCCCTCCAACCCCAGCCTCCGAGGTAATGAAGGTGACCAGGCAGAGCATAAGGGCTCCCTCAGCTGTCCCAGGCACCCGTCACCCCGCCCCCACAAGCTTTCCTTGGGTTCTGTTCTCCCAGTACCACCAGACTCCAAGGTTAAACACCTCAGAGCCTCTTTGATGTTTCCAAACTCAAATCCAAGTCCTGTGTTTTTAAAAAAATGCCTTTCGGATTTGTTCCTTTTTTCCCTCACTGCCCCCCCCCGCCCCCCGCCCCGCTGCCACCCCAGTCTAGGCTCTTCCTCCCACATCTGCTGTGTTGATTGGGTCTCCTCCGTGTTCTCCCACCTCAAAGCATGTATGGGCACCAGATTCATCTGCCAAGAACACAGCTCCCAACACATCATTTTCCTGTTCTGAAATCTTTGATGATTCCCCATCATTTGGAGGATAATTTAGCTTGGCATTTAAAGTCAGTCACAACCTACCTCTCGTGTTCCTGTATGCACAAGTACTTCCTGACTCCGCGTTGCAGCCTGGCTGTTTGCTTCAGAGATCTTAGAACACACTCTGCTATTGTTGCCTGGTGACAGGAGTCACCTATCCAAAAGCTTGACCCCCCACCAGCCCCTGACTTCGGCCTCCTAGCTTGGTAACAAATCACCCAGTGTAGAGACTGAACTTTTGTTTTGTTTTTGTTTTCTCTTTCTGTTTTCATCGCTTGTCTAATTAAAAAGTAATATGGAGCGAATACGTTGGTACACACCTGTAATCCCAGTATTCAGGAGGCTGAGACAGGAGGACCACAGATTTGAGGCCAGTGCATGGTAACTTAGTAAGACCCCGTTTAAATAAAAATAAATAAATAGATAAATAATAAATAAAAATTAAAAAGGAGTGGGGTATAACTCAGACACCCCTGGGATCAATAATGATGATAATACTCTGGCTCAGTGAAATTCCCCCACATGTTCACTTTCCCTTCCTCCTTCCTCCCTTCCTTCCCCTCAACCCTATTTATTTATCATCTGCTTTGCCAGACACCAAGCAAATAACCAGACACACAACGATAAATGATGGAGTCTCGTTTCTGTGGCATTTCTTGAAATATTCTCAATAAAAGAATATTTTATTCTGGGGCCTCTGTGTCTGATTACCTAGCATTTTGACAGTGTTCCTTTCACAGGGTGGCCCCAGGATCTTTGCACTTGCTCTCCTCCCTGCCTAAGGGCTCAGACCTTCCACTGGGTGCCTCTGTCCCTGTACTCAGCCGTGAACATCATCTCATCAGACAAGCCTTCTCTGGCCGCTGTCTATCACATTGCTCTGTTTTATGTCCTCAGGACACTTGCCATTTTCTGAAATTATCTTGTTTGTCACCTTTCCTTTTTTTGGTCACCTCCCCTCATTAGAATAAAATTAGAATTGTTTTGTTCACTGCCGTATGTTTCAAGCTCTAAGCAGCAGCAGCAGCATATAGTAGGGTCTCAGTTATAACTGGAAGGGCTGAGCATGGCATTCCAGAGATCTTTTGCTCATTTGAACCTTCCCCCTCCTATGGTTTGGACTCCACAATCTAATAAATGTGCTCATCTTTTTTTTTTTTCAGGGACATTGGTCATATGTCAGAGGCCAAATTACAAGTGTCTCCTCACCAGATTGAAAAAAACCCTTTCCTCCTGTCTTAACCATTCCCAAACTCTTTCCCCTGGGCTGGCTTCCTGCTTTCTGCAACTGTGGCTGCTCCTCAACGTTTACCTGCCTCTGTCTCATTCCCTCCGGGCTCTTCTCTGTGACTTTTAAGGTGACAATCAGTTAATCCAATAACAGAATCCTGCTAATGTGCTAACAGGAAAGGGTGGAAAAAAGGCTCCCTGCTCCCTCTTTTCCAACTCAGGTAACATCTGTGCCTTTAACAGGGCCCTTCTGGAGACAATTAAATCAATGCTTTATTGAAACAATAAAATTAATAGAGGTCGCATGGAACTCAATGAAAGGTTTTTAAAAATTAACTTCATTGTTTTTTAAGCTTCAAAACAAGCTTTGCAAGGCGAGGGGGCTGGGCAGGGCCCAATTTTCATGAAAGCGAGTCCCTGCCCACAGGGCTGAGCGTGGGGGGCTGGGAACCCAAGGCTGGGCTTTGCCTGCAGAGGGCTACTGCTGCTATTCGGGGGCCTGGCTCTGGTGGGCTCCCCCAGGATCAGGTCGGCTTCTGTCCCTCGGACTCTGTGACTTCCTAGATTTATTAATCCCAGTCTTCATGGGATTCGACTGCCCCAGATTAGCCGTCCCATGAAAAGAAGTGTCATGAGGACATTTGTCATGTTGAATGAAGAACATTGGGTTTACTCATTCTTTTTTGGTGGAGGTACTGGGGATTGAGCCCAGGGGCATTCTACCACCAAGCTTTTTATTTTTCTACCCCAGCCCTTATCATTCTACCCCAACCCTTTTTATTTTTTATTATAAAACAGGGTCTCACTAAGTTACTGGGGGGGGGTCTCACTAAGTTACTGAGGCTGTCCTTGAACCTGCGATCCTCCTGTCTCAGCCTCCCAAGTACTGGGATTACAGGTGTGTGCCATTGTGCTTGCCTTGCGGACACTCCTTGTGCCAGGAAGTGGGTGGGGCATGTGTCTGGTCTGCATTTGTCTGTATCCAGGTCCATGTACCCCATTGTGTGGTCCCATAAGTTCCCTCCCCAGCCTGTCACCCGTGGTTAGTCAGTTTCCCTAGGACCCATTTTTGGCCTCAAGAAAGGTCTAAGAAGCCAGTTTGTCAAATCAGAACCCGAGGCCAGAGATTTTTGGCAAACCTGCGGTTGGTGCTACTGGTACGGGGCCGGGTGGGTCAGGTGTGATGTGGGGCCAGGCGATTTCCTCATGAAGCATTTGCCTGGCTTGGAGGACGTGGGACCCGGGACAGGGAAACCCTCGTGGAAGATGCGGTTCTCTGGTCAAATGGGTGGAACTGGCATGAGACTGTCTTCAGAACGCCTCATTATTCCTATCAAGGTAGCACGGTGATTCAAACCATCTGTGGGCTTGTGAGGTTTGATTAGATTTGGCGTTTCCAACCCTGGGCTCCCGGTTTACGCCCTTGTGAGTGTGAGGAGTAGGCTGAGGGTGTGGCTGACGTCTGAAATGGACTTTTTCTCCGAGCCCAAGACTCCTCCCCTCTCCTGGGTGACTGACAGGTACTAGGAGGGGTTCTGGGCTGGAAGTCAGAGGCTTCTGCTCCCAGCTCTGCCCTAAACTAGTTGTGTGACTTGGAGCAAATTATTTGACCTTCCGGGGTCTCAGTTTTTTCATCTGCAAAATGGGCATAATGACACCTGCTGTGGTTATTTTGAGGATCAAATGAGGCACAGGTGTGAATCGCTTTGAAGTGCATGAAAGAAAGATTACACAAAGGTTGCTTTCATTAATGGGGTTCTGGGTCCTGGAGAACAGGACTTTCTTACCCTGGAGTTGCTGTTCCCCCAGAGCTGGGTTCAGGACATCTCTTGGCTCTGGAAAGGGGAATGAAGTTTTGGGGGGCTTTACTTGACTCCTCTGCCCACCCCCACTCCCCCTAGAGGGCCCGTTCTACTTCCTTTCCCCCTCTGCCACCCTCCTAGTCTCCCACACTAGAGATCTTGGAGGCACCTCTGACTCCTGCTCCTTTATCCCCTCACATCTACTCTCTCAGCGCGTCCTGCCTCCTCTGGAGCTAGCCCAAGCTCACCTCTTCCTGGTCTCAGTGCTTCCTGTCACCTTAGTCTAAGCCATCATTATCTGGGCTTCTGTGGGAGCTGCCTAGCTGCCTAGCTCCCATTCACCAACCCTCCCCTCGGTGCCTCACTGTAAGGGCTGCCAGATTAGTCCTCCTGAGGGCCGCCTTTTATTGGGTCACTCCCTCACTCCAAGGGCCCAGTGGCTCCCTGGGGGTCTCATCAAGGCTATCCTCCCTGTGAGCTTTCCAATGACTCGCTCCTCTGTTCCACCTCCTCTTTCCAACCAGATTTCCTGTGGTTCCCTGCACACACCCAGCTTCCTCTGCGCAACCAGACCCATTTCCTCACTGTCCTCCCAAGAAGCTTGGCCCACGCCCCCTTCTGGGCCTTTGCTGGGGCCTTTATCCTATGGGCACTGGAACGACCTACCCCCTACCCACCTCCCTCCCACCCTAGTCTCTCTGCCAGTTCTCTCCAGGCTGCAGCATCCAGCCCAAGTCCCTAGCCATCACCCCCAGAAACTTCTTAGGAGGTTCTCGCACATGCTAGGCAAGTGCTCTGCCACGGAGCTACATCCCTAATCCTTTTATTTATTTTTTTTTAAATTTTGAGACAGGGTCTCACTAAATTGCCCAGGCTGACCTGGAACTTGCAATCCTCCTGCCTCAGCATTCCTGAGTAGCTGGGATTACAGGTGTGCTCCACCACACTCAGTTTATCCTAAATTCTTTTTGCTTATATAGACATGACTGATTCCATGTCATTTATTTTTCATTTCTCATCCCCCTGCCCTGCCTCCCTTAACCTAGATTATAAATATTTTTCTGGGCTGGGACTCTTGTCTTCTATCTTCCCTAGAATGTCTAATCAAAGACTGGGGGATCATAGGTTTGGGACCAGCTTCAGCAACTTAGTGAGGCCCTCAACAACTTAGTAAGACCCTGTTTCAAAATAAAAAGTAAAATAGGGCTGGTGGTATAGCCCAGAGGTAGAATGCCCCTGGGTTAAATCCCCAGTCTCCAGTACCAAAAAAAAAAAAGGCTGGGTGCCTGGTAAAATCTTTGTTGGTTAGGTGGACAAAGAGGTCTGGCTTGGTGCATGGAGACTGAGTGTAAAGATTCTCTATTCTAAATAGAGATTTCTGGCCCCTTTTTCGCCTCCCCCACTGTACCCCTGTTCTTCAGAATCTCCCTCCTGCTACGTCTTCATCCATCAGTAATAAAGCAGGAACAATAGGGGGTTTCTTTCTAATTAAAGGGAGCAGTTAGTGTTTCCACTTCAAAGCCCTGAGAGAGAAGACTTTTGTTCCCGGGCCTGGGAGCTCTGGGAGCCCAGTCCGGCTGGGAAGTGGAGCTCCAGGCCTAGCCAAGCATTAAGCTCGTGAACCTGAGATCCCCCCATTTGCAGGCAGAGAAGCTCAAATTTAAAACAACAACATAATTTGGTAACTTCGGCTCTGATAAAACAGTTGGGGGAATTTCTTCTCTCTCAGCGTCTGAAGCCAATGTTATTACAGGTGTGTGCTTGTCTCTCCCACACCCTGCCTGGCCCCTGTTGCCCTGACGCACACAGCACACACATGTGCCACATTGTGTGCTCTCATGCATGTGGGACCCACAAAGCACACATGCAGCACACTTGGTCTGGCCCCTTGCTCCTGTTCCCAGGGTATGAAGTCCTGAGCTCTCCTGCACACCCAGTTACTCTCACACATACCATCTCTCCACCTCTTAATGCCCAGAAGCAAGGGGCCCTCCTGAGAACTGTCCATAGAATATCCAGCTGCAAGTCAGCTTGCCAGAGATGTGTTCTCTTCCTGTGACTTACACCGACTGCAGAGTGACCCTTTAACCAGGGCCCAGACTGATTCCCACAATGATCATAAACTGGCCCCTGCTTCTGACCACAGATGGAGACCCCAAAGTGGACACAAACTGAGGCCCCCAAGTGGTCACAGAATCGAGCTCCAAGGTGGCCACACACTGTGCCCTAATGGTAGTCATGATCAGCAACCCAACGAAGAGCATAGAGTGGGTCTTTGGTCTAACAAATCATATCACAGATTTGACCCACATATTATAAGGTAGATGAGAGCTGGGTGCGGCAGCACACGCCTGTAATCCCAGTACTTGGGAGGCTGAGAGAGGAGGATTGCAAGTTCATAGCCAGCCTCAGCAACTTAGCGAGGCCCTCCACAACTTAGTGAGACCCTGTTTCAAAATAAAAATAAATAAATAAATAAAATAGGGCTGGGGGTGTAGCTCGGAGGTAGAACGCCCCTGGGTTCAATCCCCAGTAAAACACACACACACACACACACACACACACACACACACTAAAATTATACAAAAAATAAGGGAGATAAGGGGTTTTGGCCCAGTCCATTGCTGAAACTCTGTAGAGTCCACATTGTCCTTGTATCTATCTGTCCATTCATCCAAGTATCCATCTACCCATACATCTACCCATTTATCCTATATTGAGCTTCTACCTATTCTTTGCCATGTGGAGATAAGCAAGGCTAAATGTAGACAGACCCTGTTATGATTTGGATCTGGAGTGTCCCCAGAGTCTCATGTGTTCAGAGGTGGGGTTTTTGGGGAGTGATTGGATCCTGGGGGCTCTGATCTTATCTGTGGATCAGTCCATTGATGACTAAGTGGACTATGGGAGGTGGGACCTAGTTAGAGAGAGTAGGTCACTGGGGGCGTGCCCTGGAAGGGTTTATTTTCTCTCTGGCCCCTTCTTCTCTCTTCTCTCTGCTTCCTGCTGCCGTGAGCTGAGCGGCTTTCCTCTGCCACGTCCTTCTGCCAGGGTGTTCTGCCTCACCTTGGACCCAACGCAATGGAATTGGTTGACCATGGACTGAGACCTCTGAAACCCAGAGCCAAAATAAATCTTTCTTCCTTTCTTCCTTTCTTGTCAGGTGTTTTGGTCACAGTGATGAAAAACTGACACAGACCCTGATCTCAAATGTAGTATTAGGTTAATCTTTGGCATTTTACCATCCTGTGTTCAAGTCCTCCTTTCTTGATTTACTAGCTGGGTCACCGTGGACCCGGTCACTTAATCTTTCTGAGTCTCGACTTCCCTGTGAATAAAGTGGGGATAGTAATGACCTCTAGGATGTTAACAGGATTAAATGCAGTCATCTATCAAGTGCTAACACAGTGCTTGGCACATAGAACACGCTCACTGCATAATAATGATCACTCATTTAGTTTTTATGCATCCTGGTGGGGATCCAGAAATACACACCTAAAATTACAAAACAGTTTAGAAGAGCTGTACTAGGTACCTGCACCAGATGAAGGAGGAGCTGGGAAAGAGACTCTGGGTCTGCTGGGATGTTGGGAAGGCTTCTGGAAGGGAGGGCAGCCTTGGACAAAAAGGCTTGAGGAAGAAGGAGTTTGCTTGACTGACCAGGCCTATTTGGTCCAAGAGGAGGAAATAACACGCATATTCCACGGAGGCCAAGAATGACGTGCCCCTGCAGACCAAGGACAGACAGCATATCCTGAAGGCCACAGAGAGGAACTGTTCTCATGACAACTTAGCATGTGCACTAACTCATGAAGATGGGTACCATTGTAAGCATGCAGGAAGGCCTTGAGGGGCCTGTGATAGTGATGGATGGTAGTGTGGTTAAGAAGAGGAGGGCGAGATCTTGAGATCTCTGGCTGCACACTTTCCCCTAGCTCTGACCTCGCCCTCAGCTCTGTGTCCTTCCTGATCCTGTCCCCAGCCCCTTTCCTTTACTTTCCTTGGCCTCTGTGGAGAGCAGAGGGATACTTGTCCTCACCGCTTGCCCCTCCACCCCATGCCCCTCTGGTCCAGGGTCTCATCTGGATGGACCGAGGGGGGCTGTTTGCACACATGTGATCCTGCAGCATGGGGCAAGGCTGCCCCGCTGCGGCCTTGCTTGCTCCCCTGATTATTTCTTCTTAATTGAGCGTAAAGAATGTGAGGAATGTGGAGTAGACCGCATGAGGAGGGCTGTGCAGCCCCCCTCATGGATCCAGATCTGGGCTCTGGGACGGGAGAACTGCAGATGGCCAGTGGAACCCCACATAGCATGCGTCTATTCCTGATCCCCCCACCTCCTCCACTTCTCCAGCCTTGGTCTACTCTGGGGTTTCCTTCTCAGAACCTCCTTTCACCCTGAAGAATTTCGCATTTTTGTAAAACTGGGCATGATCTCCCCTCTTCCTGGGAGTCTGCCTTGATTTAAACCCACCTGACATGAATAATCCCTATAAATCTGTAATTCCAGGTGACACTCTAAAAGCTGGTCATGCTCCTGTGACAGAGGATGGGGGGTGATGTTTCTGGCTGCTCCTCGGCCTTGCTTGGCTGCTGCGGACCCTGGGCTTGGGCTGTGGGAAGGGGAGTCCAGGTGTGCCCTCACGTCAGGAAGGCAGGTGGGTGAGTTGCAGCTGAGGAGACCTTGAGGACCAGCACGCGGGGCTGCATGTGCTCTTCTGTCACCCTGTGGTGACGCTCAGGGTCCAGCCCTCCTGCCTTCTGAGGTGGCCTGTGTTGTGGAGGAGGAGGCACAGGGTGCCCACTCAGATCTGGGCTCGGCCCTGGCACTGTCATCTATTAGCTATGAGGCCTCAGGTGAATTTCTACCCTCTCGGAGGTGTTACCCCATGCCGAATATGCTGGTGGTATTTCCACACCTGTGGGGGCTGTCATGGTGAAATTAGATGTGCTAAAGTATGTAAAGCATTCAGCAGATGCTCTATAAATGTTTGGCTCTTTGGAGGAGTATGGGAGAAGGGGTTAATTTTCCTAGAAGAGGTTTTGTTTCCTGCAGCGAATGTAGCAAGCTGTCCCTAGAGATCTCCTGGAAGGGACAGAGTGCCCCTGAGAAGCTCAATCCTAGTACTTCCACCCAGAGGCAGGTTGATCCAGAGCAGGTCTCTGCAGATGAGCAGACCTATGTGGCAGGCAAAAGAGAAGTGCAGGTTGGATCCTTGGCGATCCCAGTGCTGCCGCTTGGGCTCTTCAGTGGAGGACAATGACAGCTGTCTTCCCCAACCCCTCTCCTGAGGTCCGACCAAAGGAAGTGGTTGATTCTGCAATGGGAGGGGTTCAGGCTATAATTAAAGAGCTTCCTGCCCAGGGGAGATAGTCTATGTTGAGATAGCCACTCCTCCTAGAATAGCAGAGTGTGGGCTTGTCTCCGTATTTTCACAAACAGGATGGGGCAGGCCAAGTTCACCCACAGGTGGGGCTGGGAAGGCAGCCCTGCATGGCTTCTCCCCACTCTAGGCTCTGCCAGCCACCCTCTGCTTCCTGGTAGGACACTTCTGTCTGAAAGTGGCTGGACTGAGAATGCATTGATTATATTCTGCAACTTCTGGAAAGTTCCTGCTGTTAGCAATTTGCAAACTTCTCCCGAGATGAAAATTCAAACAAAGTAGTAAATGGGCCTCATGAGCGATGGTGCAGGAAGCTTTATCATTGCGGGTGTTTATGTGCAGGGGCCCCTGAGCAGGGCCATGGGCCCCTTCATCTTTATGGCGCCTGGGATGCTGGTTATTAGTGAGGCTTAGGACAGAGGCTAACCTGCCAGGCTGAAACTGACATTGCCCGCCCTGTCCCAGAAACAGAGGCAGCTATTGCTGCCCTCTGCTCTGGGGCAGACTGTGCCCAAGGAGAAGGAGTCGATGAAGCTGGGTCAGGATGGCAGCAGTCAGAGTGTGGAATGGAGTGACGAAGCTCGGGGTGCATGAGGGCGGAGTATTTATTTGTAGGAATCTATTTTCCCAAGGAACAGGCTGAGCATTTATGTGAAGCCAGACAGTAGACCTCTTTCTTCCTCAGAGTTGTGCCCCCGCTGGAGCCCAGAAGCAGCTTTGTCCCCTCCTCTGGCCCCATCCCCATCTGGGTCTGCATTCTTGTTCACAGCTATAGCAGTCCGGGCGGCTGAGCCGCATCTGGGGCTCTGATGGCCGCATCTGCATCCGCCCCTCTCGGAGCTGGTTATTTCTATTCTTACTTTTATCTGCATCTGTGGAGTCTGGAGGGGATCTGTGGATGGTGGGTCCCCAGCCCCGGGAGCTGTCAGTTTCTAGGAGAGGGCTGGGAAGCCTCGATGACACTAGGCCCCCACCTCTCCGCAGTCACGGGTTCTTGGCTTTTAAGTTCCAGACAGACAACTGGGGGCTGGTTCCATCAGAGCCCTTGTGCCTTCCTCCCCAGCATTCTCCCTCCCCCAGGCCTACTCTGCCCATGCGCTCGCCCCTCCTCCTCCAGGAGCTAATTATACTTCTTATAGTTATGGACTCCAGGTGAGGACAGTGGCTGAGAAGAACACTGAGGTTGGATGAGAGGGAGATGAATGTGGGAGGAGGGAGGAGGAAGAACAAGATAGGTGGATGCAGGTGGCTTGGGAGGTCATGCCAGGCTGACTTGGGGCCCCCGACTGGTTTGGGGAAGGCTCTGGGTAATGTCAACATGAACTACAAGGGCCCAGGGTTGTGTGGCCGAGATGTTCAGTGCTTACAGGCCAGGAGTTTCCAGGGTACTTCTGCTGGCTTTTAAGCCCGAGTATCTGGGGCCATAGGCTCTGCCCCCCACCTGGCCTCTGCTGAGGCTTCTTTGTGGCCAGGGTTCCCTGGCTAGGGCACCTTTTAAAGACAGATGGAGAGTGGTGAGGGTGGGGTGTGCTGAGCATTTCTTACTGTGGTCCTTCATGGTTGGACAGATACCCTGGCCATAAAGTCCCTGACACAAAGCCTGACCCACAGGGAATGGAGGATTCCTGGGTGCCTTTCTTCTGGTCTGGCCCAGACCTGATGATGTCCATGGAACTATGCAGGCCAGCGTCCCCCTGAATGAGGTCCTCTAAGGTGAGGGATGTAGACCTCCTGTTGATTTCCCTCTCTGTGCTGGAGAAATAATCAGGTTTGAGGTCAAGAGAAGAAATTGGGGAGATCCTGAGCAGAACAGTGAGTACTCACACACCACAGAGCCCTCTGTGGACGCCTGTGTGGGATAAACCACTGTGTTTAGAAGGTCTTCAGCCCTGTCTTGAAGGATTCCTTCTCTGTGTTCCAGAAGGCTCTGGGAACTTGTGATTTAGAATGCCCTTTGGCCTGGCATACTTCCCAGTATGGATCAGAATACCAGCTGGGCCCAGTTAGGGTTGTCTGATCAGAAAAAGTACCCTCAAAGTGTGTGTGTGTGTGGGGGTCAGGGCTGTAGTTGTGGGGTCTTCAGTGGTCCTATGGACCAGGCCTGGGGTGATTTTCCTGGGTCCAATCCTTCCCAACTATGCTAGGATTCTGTGCAGTGGGTTTCCGGGTTCTCAGGCCTCAGGGCCAACTCTCACTTGATAATTGAGCAGAAACTCCATCTGGTTCTCATCTGACAGGGCTGGGTTTGGCTTCTAGAGCAGTCATCATGCTCCCATGTAGATAGAAGACATCCCAGCCCAGGCCTCATGCTCGTCCTGGAGATTCCGCTGATGGGAGGGGATGCCAGCGCGCCTTACCAGAGTAGCCAGCCTAATCTTCTAGAACCTCAGGTTTCCTATCTCTAAGATGGTGATAATGGTTATGCCTATGTCACAGGGTGGCATGAAATAAATATAGCAGAATATAGAAAAGCCAATTTTGGTGCCTAACACCTCATAAATGTTCAATATATGTTAGCTTTTTTTTTTCAGTGCTAGGGATTGAATGTAGGTTCTCTCCCATGCTAGGCAAGCTCTCTACCACTGAGCTATAACCTCAGCCTTTCTTTTCTTTTTTTTTTTTTTTTTCGGTACCAGGGATGGAAGCCAGGGGCATTCTACCTCTGAGCTACACCCCCGGCCCTATTTTTTATCCTTTATTTTGAAACAGGGTCTCACGAAGTTGCGGAGGGCCTCACTAAGTAGCTGAGGCTGGCCGCGAACCTGGATCCTCCGGTCTCCGCCTCCCAAGTACTGGGATTACAAGCGTGCGCCACCACACCCGGCTTCAGCGTTTCTTTTTGTATGTGTGTGTATGTGGTACTGGGGATTGAACCCAGAGGCATTCTACCTCTGAGCTACACTCCAGCCCTATTTTATTTTTTATTTTGAAAAAGAGTCTCACTAAGTTGCAGAGGACCTTGCTAAGTTACTGAGGCTGGCTTTGAACCTGTGATCCTCCTGTCTCAGCCTCCCAAGTACTGGGATTACAGGCGTGCTCCACCATGCCTGACTACCCCCAGCCATTTTTATATTTTATTTTGAGACAGGGTCTCGCTAAGTTGCCGAGGCTGACCTTGAACTTGTGATTCCCCTGCAGAGCAGATGGGATCATAGGTGTGTACCATCCCTGCTGACTTATTCTTCATTTTGGTTAAGTCCTTCCCCACAACAGACACCTGCATGTAGGTCAGGCTTACAGTTTAGATTGGGATGAAAATCTGGAACTGGGGCTGCAGTAAAAGGTTTAAGATTTGGATGCAGATCAAGGTGTGGAGTTAAATTCAGCGACTTTGAAGGTTTTGGATTGAGACTGGCTTGGGGTTCCTGTGAGGGATGGGTGTTAGGGTTGAGTTTAGGGTTAGATTGACATTTGGAATGGAAGTCACGGGAAGACTAGGCTTGGGGAGAGCTGCCCTTAAGGAAGTCCTCTCTGTTAAGAATAGAACAACTACATCTGGCCGTATCCAAGTAGAAACTCAGGAGACACATCGGGGAGCTCAAGGTCCCGCGTCCTGAAGGGGTGCCCTTGTCTGCCTAAGCTTGGAGCTTTTCTCAGGAGGACCCCTCAACTGCCAGTGTAAGGGTGCACAAGGCCAAGGCCTCCCTTGAGTGGGGAGCAGAAGCTTGTGTGGGACTGTGGAAATCAAGGTTTAAGGAAATACAGGGGGGCCTGGAATCACTTGGCTGCCCCGAGTGTTTGAATTTGGCTTTTCAGCTGGTGCCATTCCTTCTACACCTAACCCGCCATGCCTCCCACCTCAGCTCCTCCCTACCCGCCATGCTCCTTGTTCTCTCTGGGCTGGCTTCTGATTCCAGGACTTCAGGACTTCATGTCCCCAGCTCCGTTTGCCTCACAGGGAGCAGCAGGGAGAAACCTGGACTGTCCTAGGTGCCCCCTGGCATCCCCCTGTCCTCTTTAAGCCTCCCTGTCCTGGTGGAGGGGAGGACACAACAGCCAGATCCTCCTCCCTCCAGCCTCTCTCCCTCTCTCCTAGTTCCCTCCAGGGCTGGAGGAGGCCAAAGAAAACACAGTGTTTCCCCAGCTCGGGCTCTCTCTCCCTCACTTCCTGCCTGGGAAGATGGTTTACTCCCTCCCCCGCCCTGGCCGGGAACTAGCCTTGGTGTCTAGTTTCTCCAGCGCTCCCAGAATCAGGGGCCCTGCCTGCGCTCAGGCTGAGCCCCTGCCTCTCTCTGGTTCACCTTTCTCATGTCTTTTTCCCCTACCCCAAGTCCCTGTACCCCAACTACCCCTCCCCGTAGTAGTAAAATTTGATTTTTCAGGTGGTAGACAAACCCAATGGAAAGAAGGCTTTCTTAGAGTTGAGGGACATGTAGGATGAGGGTGGGGTGAAGGAGGACCAAGCTGCCGAGGGAAGGGGTCTCTGCCATGGATAAGGAGCCCTGGGGACTAGGGACCTTTTAGGTTTATTGGCCCAGTGGGAAAAGCTCTTGTTGTAGCCGGGAGAATGGCAGCCCTGGCTATGTGACATGGCAGCCCTGGCTGGTGGGTGGCCTTGAAAGACCCAACTCCCCCAGCACCAGGGGGCCAGGCGGCCTCAAGTTGATTTCTTGCCAACTCAGGAGACATCGTCTTTCCCTCAAAACCTCTTTTTTTTTTTTTTTTTTTTTTGCGGTACCGGAGATTGAACGCAGGGGCGTTCTACCTCCGCGCTACACCCCGGCCCTATTTTTTTATGCTTTATTTTTGAAACCGGGTCTCACGAAGTTGCGGAGGGCCTCACTAGGTAGAGAGAGAGAGAGAGAGAAAGAGAGAGAGAGAGAGAGAGAGAGAGAGAGAGAGAGAGAGATATCGCGCACGCGCGCATGCGCGTTGAGGTTGGCCGCGAACCCGGTCTCTGCCTCCCAAAGTACTGGGATTACAAGCGTGCGCCACCACGCCCGGCTCCCTCAAAACCTCTTGATTTCAGATCCTTGTTCAATCTAGTTCCAAGTCCAGCTACTCTCCCCAGATTCCCTAAGTGCATTCTCAGCCTTGTTTCCTTTGCTCTGGGCACAGCTTGCTAAAGAGCCCCTGAGCTGCTGAGGAGATGGGGGGCTCTGAAGGCCTGGACCTCTCCATAGCCCTGCTGAGAAAAGCATGAGGCAAGTAGGTAAAAAAGGACAAGGAAAAACTGGTCTGGAGGAGCCAGAAGACAGGCCCGCTGATGGAGACTATTATTACTACTATCATATATTTGTTTTTGTGGTACTGGGGACTGAACCCAGGGGCATTCTACCTCCATGCTACCTTGCAGCCCTTCTTTTTCTCCTCCTCCTCCTCCATCATCGTCATCTGTTTTTTTTTTTTTTTTTTTTTTTGGCGGTACTGGGGATTGAACCCAGGGGCATTCTACCTCCGAGCTACACCCCCAGCCCTATTTTTTATTCTTTATTTTGAAACAGGGTCTCGCTAAGTTGCGGAGGGCCTCAGTAAGTAGCTGAGGCTGGCCGCGAACCTGTGATCCTCCAGTCTCAGCCTCCCAAGTACTGGGATTACAAGTGTGCACCACCACACCTGGCTCATCATATTTATTTTGAAACAGGGTCTTGCTAGGTTGCTGAGGCTGGCCTTGAAACTGCGATCCTCCTGTCTCAGCCTGGGACTACAGGAGTGTACCATCACACCCAGCCCCTTTTCAAATTTTTGAGACAGGTTCTCATTAAGTTGCCCAGGCTGACCTTGAACTTGCAATCCTCCTGCCTCAGTCTCCCAAGTAGCAGGATTACAGGTGTGTGCCGCTATATCTGGTATTATTACTGTAGCATGACCGTTCACCTGTACCTGCAGGTAATGCCACAGGGACTACTGAAGAATGGTGGAAGAATGAGGGGGTTGTTTCCCGTAGGACTGTTCAGCCAGAGTCCAGGGTCTGCAGATTTACCTATCCTTGCATTTAATGCAAGTTAGGTTTCCTTCTTTCCTCCCATTTTCCCTTCCTCCCCCTTTTCTTCCTCTCATTCTTCTTTCTCTTTTCTACTCTGAGCTGGGCATGGTGGCGCACACATGTAATCTAAGAACTTGGGAGGCTGAGACAAGAGGGTCGCAGGTTAAGGCCAGCCTCAGCAACTTAGTGAGACCCTTAGCAACCAAATGAGACCTTGTTTCAAAATAAAAAAAATAAAAAGGAGTGTAGCTTAGAGGTAGAATGCCCCTAGGTTCAATCCCAAGTACCACACAAAAACAAAACAAAACACCAAACAACACACACACACACCCCAAAAAAGCCTACTCTGTCTGAATACTTTCCTGAGCACTAAGGATATGATCATGGTTAAGATAAAGACAATTAGCTTGAGGTCTGGTCTTGGCATCGGAGGAGACAAACATGTCAACCAGAAACCACAGTGCCCTATCCTAGATGCCTGTAGTAGAAGGTCATCCAGACACAGTGGAGCACAACAGGGCTGAGTTAATAAAGCTTCCAAACTTGAGGGGTTCAGAGCAGGTTTTCAGGCAAAGGGAATACTTGAGCAATGACAACGAAGTGAGAAATACCACATTTTATTGGGAACATCTTCTCCAGCTTTGAGTTGAAGACTAACAGCACGAGCACAGGTTCTGCAGAATATATATTTTTCTTTTGAAAACTGCCAGAAGAGCCAAGTGTGCTTGCTTCTGCTAGAGCTCAGGAAGGAAAGCTTTCCTTCCAGTCATCTGCATGGCCCACTCTGCTCTCTTCCGTCCCTCCCTCCCTCCGTCCCTCCGTCCCTCCTTCCCTCCCTCCCTCCCTCCATCCCTCCCTTCCCTCCCTCTCCCTCCCTCCTCTCTTGTAGTGGGGATGGGTTTACCTCTGTGCCACACCCCCAGGCCTTTTGATTTTTTATTTTGAAATAAGATCTAACTAAGTTGCTGAAGACTTTGCTATGTTGCTGAGGCTGGCCTTGAACCTGCGATTCTCTTGTCTCAGTCTCCCAAGCACTGGGATCAAGGTGTGCGCCTCCCAAGCACAGATGTGCGCCACCATGCCCCGCTTCCTCTTCTCTTTTGAGCCTTTACTCAGTTGCCACTTTGCCAGTGAGGTCTCCCCTGACCATCCCATTCTAAACGCAACCTGTCTTTCCCTTCACAGCTCTATCCTCCATCTTTCAACTTGCTTTGTTTTTCTCCATAGCCTTCTAGCATTTCATATCTTTTATTTTTTGTGATTTTTTTCTCTTACCATGAGAATGTAAGCTTCATGAACACAAGGATTTTCGTCCATTTTATACACTACTGCTTGAACAGTAGTGCCCTAGTGCTTGAACACATTTAAAATGTCCTAGTGCTTGAACAGCCTGGGGCATAGTAGGGGCTCAATAAATATTTGTCCAATTGGTATTCATTCTTTGAGTCATGTCAGAAACATATTTGTCCAGGGATGGTGCTGGTGAGCTGTAGCCAATGACTCTCAAATGCTAATTCATAGACTAGCTACATTAGAATAATTTTTCCTTCCTTCTTTCCTTCCTTCCTTCCTTCCTTCCTTCCTTCCTTCCTTCCTTTCCTTGGATTGAACCCAGGGGTATTCTACCTCTGAGATACACCCTCAGCCCTATTTCATTTTTTTGTTTTGAAATAGGGTCTCACCAGGTTGCTGAAAGTCTCACTAAGTTGCTGAGGCTGTCCTTGAACCTGTGATCCTCCTGTCTCAGCCTCCCAAGTACTGGAATTACAGGCGTGTGCCACTGCGCCCAGCTCTCTTTTTTTCCCCTTTCTTTATTCTTTTCCCCACTATGTTGTCCAGGCTGGCCTTGAACTCGTGATCTTCCTGCCTCAGCCTCCTAAGTGGCTAGGGTGATTATTAAATAGATTCCAAAAATCTCCTTTAAACCCCAATGAATCAAAATCCCCACAGGCAGATGCTGTGTATTAGCAAGGATGCCCGGTGATTCGATGTGCAACAAACTTAAAGGCCACAATTATATAATGTGGAAAACAGAACAGGCTTCCTTCATCAGTAATGGTAAGTAAGAGAATGGGGAATAGCAGGAAGGGAGGCAGGGAAACCAGCCAGAGGCTATTCTTATAGTCTAGCTCAGAAACCAAGGTGGCTTGGACTAGCATTGAGGCATTGATGTGGGTAGATTCAGGGGATGTTCAGGAGCTCAAACCTTGGAGATGGATTGCATATGGCAGGCAGAGGAGAGAAGGTATTAAGAATGACCACCAGGTCCCAGGCTTGTCCAGGTTCACGGAGGGAGGTGCCATCATTCAGATGAGGCTTCCCTGGAAGAAGCGCTACTTTGGAGGATAGGTTTACAAGTTTGGTCTTATACATGTTGAATGTAAAGAGCTTTTGGAAATTGGAGGGGAAATGTCAAATCACCAGTTATGTTCCAGGCCAGGAGATTTCCAAAGCCAGTTATCTGAAAACATGAAGATCAGAACAGAAGTAGATGACTTTCAGCTAAGCAAGAAACCGAGATCAAAGGAGTCACATGGGCTATCTTAGCATGGTTACCTGCCGTCTAAAATAATATGCAAGTCGGGCGTGGTGGCGCATGCTTGTAATCCCAGTACTTCGGGGGGCGGAGATCGGAGGATCCGGGTTCGCGGCCAGCTTCAGCTCTCTCTCCCTGGCTCTCTCTCTCTCTCTCTCTTTCTCTCTCTCCTTAGTGAGGCCCTCCGCAACTTCATGAGACCCGGTTTCAAAATAAAGTATAAAAAATAGGGCCGGGGGTGTAGCTCAGAGGTAGAACGCCCCTGGGTTCAATCCCCGGTACCGCAAAAAAAAAAAAAAAAAAACCAATATGCAAACATATTGCAAATATTGTAAGAGACAAAGTAAAATAAAATACTTACAAACCTAAAATAAAATTACATGTGCTCTGAGCCAGGTGTGGTGGAGCGCCCCTGTAATCCCAGTACTTGGGAGGCTGAGATAAGAGGATCACAGTTTGGAGGGTCAGCCTCAGCAATTTAGCAAGACCCTGCTTCAAAAAAAGGGGGCGTCTGGGGGTATAGCTCGGATGTAGAATGTCCCTGAGTTCAATCCTCAGTACCAAAACTAACTAACTAACTAACTAACTAACTAAATAATTACATGTGCTCAAAAGTAAAAACAAACCAACCCTTGGAACTTGACAACTGTAAGTTGCATGTGTAGCTCTCATTGAAAAATCTTGCTGACACAAATATGAAACGCTGGGTTGTGACTCACAGGGAAGGTAATGGGGTTTGTGCACATGGGCTCTGACCTTGGGGGCCTCAGCCAGAGCTTAGAGAGTGGTTTTGATTGAATCAACACCAAACTGATGAGGATGGGGTGGAGATATAATATCTACTAGGTTTGTGGGAAGACACTGCACTTTAAGCAGAAAGAAAAAAAAATGAGCCAACAGAGAAGGGGCGGTTCCCATAGGAAAAGAGGTTCAGAGAAGCAAGATGGGTGTGTCAAGCTTCTGCAGCCTGGAGCAGGGGAGGGGGACGTAGGATGCGAGGCACAAGAGCAGCCTGGTGGCCAGAGGGGGTTCCTTGTTGTGGAGGATGAGGGATATGTCACTGATGTTTCCTTATTTATGGGAACTGTCTCCTCAAGAGCCCTTTGCTCTGATTCCGGGCTCACCAAGCAGCCCTCTGATGAATTCAACTTTTTAATAATATGGAATAGTTTCTAAGCAATAATATTATTGCTCTGTCTTAGACAGCAATAATACAGAACACTGTGTTAAGTCCTTTACATGCATTATCTTACTTATTCTTCACAATAACCAGTGATAGAGGTTACTTTTTTTTGGAACTGGAGATTGAACCCAGGAGCATTCTACCTCTGAGTTACAGCCCCAGCCCTATTTTATTTTTTAAATTTTGAAACAGGGTATCACTAAGTTGGTGAGGCTGGCCCCAAACCTGTGATCCTCCTGTCTCAGCCTCTCAAGTACTAGGATTACAGGTGTGTGCCACCACACCTGGCTGGGAGGTTACCATTATTACCTGAATTTTGCAGATGACAGAATCAAGGCACAGAGAGGTTAATTTGCCCAAGGTTGCATAGATAATAAGTGAGAGAGCTGAGAATCAACCCAGGCAGCTGGGCTCTCAGGTCCCCACTGTTAGCCACTTTCCTGCACTTGCACATCCAGGTAATTGTTTGGGCTGGGGACTTGAGTATGATGGTCCCCCGTAAGGGAGTAAGGGGTCAGTCCCATATGAATTTGATCCACTGGAACTCTAGTCTCCATAGCTGTGAATTTGTTGCTGAGAAACTGTTAGAAGAACATCCGATTTCTGCCCTGAAAGGAGAGGGCCAGACGTTGGAATGTGGGCTCCCAACATACTTGCTGCTTCCTGCAGCTAGTCCAGTGCCGAGCACATGGATGGTGCTCAGAATCTTCTGTGGGGGGAACGGAATGAAGCAGAGGTATCTCCGAGGGACTGCAAATCCTCTCTGGGAAGAATCCCGCTAGTGGCCCCCAACCAAAAAGATGACACTATTTTTGATAATTTTTAGCAAATTTTCAAAGTTAGATTTTTTCGTGTTGATTGCAAACGCATATTGCCTAAATATACATTTGTCAACACGACTCCATACTTGTGTTTTTAAACATAGTTATGGAAGAAAAAAATCTGCTCCCAGATGCAAATAGAAACAAAAATGTGCACAAAGTGTAGGGCAAGGTTAGGCCTTTCAATGTAATCCTTTTGCGGAGAAAAGTTTCCAAAAGGCTGCCCCCTCCAGAAGGTTTCAAATGGAAGAAAAGTAGATGTTTTGCAAATTCTAAGTCTTGAAGGGCTTGCAAATGCCTGTAATTTGGAAGCAGTTTTTGGAGGCTATATTTCTATACTGCCCTCTGGAATGATAACAAACTTATGGAAAGGAGTGGCTTTCAGCTTCAGAGTCTTTAAAATGCCATGTGATTGCCCAGATGGCGTGGAAAGGGGGAAATGAATCAAACTCCAAGTAGCAGGGCTATCTACTGTCTTAATGTTATTATTTTTAAACTTTTAAATTTTGAAATAATTATAGAGTCACAGGAGGTTGCAGAAAAATGTTCAAGGGTTCATGTACTGTTCACCCGGTTTTCCATAATGGTATAATCTTGGATATTATTATCAATAATTAGAGACAAGTAAACAGTGGCCCAGGCCCTTCTGTGTCAAGCTTACAAAAAGACTGTTTTGAATTGACATTGAAAGGTCACGTTAGTTTGAACAATGAGAGAACAATGTGTTTTGCCTAATAATCTAATTTAAAGAGTTTTAAAATATATTTAGGATTTCTTTCTTCCTTTCTTTCTTCTCCTTCCTTCCTTCCTGTGCTGGGGATTGAAACCAGGGGTGCTCTACCACTGAGCTACTTCCCTACCCCTATTTATTTTTTATTTTGAGACAAAGTCTTGCTAAGCTCCTCAGGCTGGCCTCACATTTTCTATCTTCCTGTCTCAGCCTCCCAAGTACTGGGATTATAGGTGTGTGCCACCATGCCCTGATATTTTTTGAAAATGTAGAAAATTAGTCTGCAGTCACAGGTAAGGGAACATCCAAGCTCCTTACCATGGCTGACAAGATCTGGGTAATCTGAGTCATGACCATGGGTCCAGCCTTATAATCATTCATCTCCTCCTCCTCCTCCTCGTTTTTTTCTCCTTCTCCATCTACATGTTTCAGCCACACTGGCCTCCTTTAGTTCTTTCTCAAATCCTATTCCACTCCTTTGGCTTACTTTCCCTCCATTCTTAGTTTCTTCTCAACCTTCTCATTTTGTCTTAAATGTCATCTGCTGAGACCCTCCCAGCAGTTATTTATATGAGAGTTCCTTCCATTATTGTGTCTTGTTGCACCTTGATTATTTTCTTCATAGAACTGATCACAATTTGCCATACTTGCTTATTTTCTTTTTTGTCTTTCAACACAACTAGATTGAGAGCAAGGACTGTTTGGGATGTTTCATAAATATTTGTTGAGTGAATAATTGGATGGTTAGAAAGTTAAGTGACAAATCAATTGGCATAGTAGTTTTCTACACTAGGTTTTTTTTAAATCTTTTTTCCTGGAAGAATTTATAGTACTTCCTGGGATCGAGTGCCTTATTGGGATCTCATAAACATAGTAGATGATAAGTACAATGACATAGTGGTGATGTTTTCTTAGCTTTCACTTAAATATTGCTTTATAAATGGAATTTTCACTGGGTGTGGTGATGCATGTCTGCTATCCCAGTACTTGGGAGGCTGAGACAGGAGGATCAGAGGTTTGAGGCCAACCTCAGCAACTTAGTGAGACCCTCAGCAAATTGGCAAGACCTTGTTTCAAAAGAAAAAATAAAATAGGGCTGGGGGTATAGCCCATAGGTAGAATGTCGCTGACTTCAATCGGAGTACGTATAAATAAATAAATAAATAAATAAATAAATGGAATTTTTCTCTTTCTTCTGCTACTATTGCCCATACTTATTATAGAGCCAACATGTATGATGGGCTGGGCTCTGGACTAAAGGGATTTTCACATATATTAACTCAATCCATACAAAACTTTGGGAGGTATTTATTATTGTCCCCATTTTACTGATGAGAAATATGAGCTCAGAGAAGTACAGTGACCTGGACACAGATAACACAGCTGGCAATACATCTTCCCTTCCTCCTTATGAGAACTTTATAAGGAAAGTTTTTTACCCAAGTGGCTCTAGTAAAATTTGTGACCATTATTTTCAGTGTTCTCAGTGCATCTCTTTGGAAATTAAAAAATATCAGCACCAGGCCGGGCGTGGTGGCGCACGCTTGTAATCCCAGTACTTTGGGAGGCGGAGACCGGAGGATCCGGGTTCGCGGCCAGCCTCAGCTCTCTCTCTCTCTCTCTCTCTCTCTCTCTCTCTTCCTGTCTCTCTCTCTCTCTCTCTCTCTCTCTCTACTTAGTGAGGCCCTCCGCAACTTCGTGAGACCTGGTTTCAAAAAAAGGATAAAAAATAGGGCCGGGGGTGTAGCTCAGAGGTAGAACGCCCCTGGGTTCAATCCCTGGTACCACACACACACAAAAAAATATCAGCACCAGTACTGAAAAGCTTGTTTAAAAAATAATAATGATGGAGTAACCATTAAAACTTCAGTCATACTTTGGGGTCAAATGAGTTTTTGGGCATTTCCAGTAATAAAAGAAAATACTTTTATTATGGCATCTAAGAAATTCATGCAAGGGAAATTACTAATTTACCATGGTTATTGTTATGGTTAGATATAGAATGTTCCCTGAAGCACTCATGAGTTCAGAGTTGATGTATTTAAGTCATGAGGGTTCTAATCTCATCAGTGGATAAATCCAATGTAATGGATTTACTGGGTGGTAACCTAGGCAGGTGGGGGTGTGACTGGGGAATGTGGGTTCCTGGGGTATGGCTTTTGAGAATGTAATTTTGTCTGTGAATCCCCTTGCTTGCTGGCTGGCTTCTGACTTCCGGCCTCCATGATGTGAGAGCAGAGCCCTTGTTCTCCCTCTCTCTGCTTCCTGCCGCCATGCCTTGAGCTTCTCAGACCCAGGCCTCACATGGACTGGATCCTAAAATCTCCAAAAACTGTTAGCAAATGAATCTTCCTTCCTCTAAGTTGTGTGGTCAATTGTTTAGGATTATAGCAATGAGAATGTTGACCGAGACAGTTATTTATGTTACTTACCCTTGTCTCCTCCTCTCAGGACTGCAGTATAAAAGAGGAAAATTGCTTTAGCCATTTAAGTCACATTATGTCTCCAAAGTTTTTAGAAAAAAATGACAAGCATTTGCCAGATGAAAGGGCCTTCCTACCTGTTCTTCTGTATGAGGGACATTTTATGCCAACCTGTTTTGGTACCATGCTCTTTTGTCCTGCTCTCTCATAAAGTAATTTGCTAATATGAAAGCTCCAACATTTTCTTGAAACTGTAATTGGTTTTAACAGAGGATTCAATGGGGTGCTGCTATGGCCTACATTTTTGTTTCCCCACCAAATTCATATGTTGAAATCCTAAGCCCCAAGCCGGGCGTGGTGGTGCACGCTTGTAATCCCAGTACTTGGGAGGCTGAGACAGGAGGATCTAGGTTCGCGGCCAGCCTTAGCTACTTAGTGAGGCCCTCCGCAACTTAGTGAGACCCTGTTTCAAAATAAAGAATAAAAAATAGGGCTGGGGGTATAGCTTGGAGGTAGAATGCCCCTGGGTTCAATCCCCAGTACTGCAAAAAAAAAAAAAAAAAGAAAAAAAAAGAAATCCTAAGCCCCAGTGATGATATTAGGAGGTGGATTTTGGGGAGAGGATTAGGTCATAGAGGCAGAGCCCTTATAAAAGGGACCCCAGAAAGTGACCAAGCCCTTTCCACCATGTAAGGATACAGCTAGAAGGAGCCTTCTGTGAACCAGAAAGATACCAAATCTGCTAGTGTCTTTATCTTGAACTTCTCATCCTCCAGAACTGTGAGGATTAAATTTCTATTGTGGCACTTTGTTTCAGCAACCCAAACAGACTAAAATTCACCCATGTATTTGTTCAGAATGGCTTATTTTTTAACTTTTATTTTTGTGTGTGTGGTGCTGGGTATTGAACCCAGGAGCATTTTTACCTCCAAGCTACACCCTCTGTCCTATTTTATTTTTTTATTTTTTTATTTTGAAACACGGTCTTGCTAAGTTGCTGAGGTTGGCTTTGAATCTGCCAGCCTCCTATCTCAGCTTCCCAAATACTTGGGATTACAGGTGTGTGCCATCACACCCAGCTCAAAATGACTTTTTTTTTTTTTTTTTGCGGTACCGGGGATTGAACCCAGGGGCGTTCTACCTCTGCGCTACACCTCCGTCCCTATTTTTTATACTTTATTTTGAAACCGGGTCTCATGAAGTTGTGGAGGGCCTCACTAAGTAGAGAGAGAGAGAGAGAGAGAGAGAGAGAGAGAGAGCTGAGGCTGTCCGCGAACCCGGATCCTCCGGTCTCCGCCTCCCAAAGTACTGGGATTACAAGCGTGCGCCACCACGCCCGGCCTCAAAATGACTTTTTAAGGTCACATTTCTTTAGGACTTCTATTGGAGATGAAAATATCACACTAATTTATTGGGATACCTTTGTTTCAGAGAGAAGAAATCTTTATCTTCCTTGTTAAAAAGTCCATCAGTAATGAAGCATAGTTTTACTTTTAAAGAGTTTTTCTTGAGAGCTTATACCCTTAGCTACTCAAAATTACAAGACATTAAAACCCTGTGAGTTATTGGAAACTACTCAAACACCCAGAATAGGTGGCTTGTGGCATATTCATACAAAGGAATATTATACAGCAATGTGAATAATGAACTGTAGTTGTGCACATGGAAAAATCTAGATGATTCTATATTAGTAACATAATATGCCAGATACAAAAGAGTAAGTATCTTTCAATCCCATTTATTTAAAGCTTTTTTTTTCTTTTTGTGGTACTGGGGTTTGAACCCAGGGGTATTCTACCTCTGAGATACACCCCCAGTCTTTTTAATTTTTTGTTTTGAAACAGGTTCTCACTAGGTTGCTGGAAGTCTTGCTAAATTGTTGAGGCTGGCATCAAACCTGCAAGCCTCCTGTTTTAGCCTCCCAAGTACTGGGATTACAAGTGTACATCACCACCATGCCTGGCTTCTGTAAAGCTTTAAAACAGGTAAAATTAATCAATGGGGGTGGAAGTCAGCCCTTTGAGGTGAGGGTGGGATAGTTACTGGAAGGATACAATGGAAGGGCTTCTGGAATTCTAGGAATGTTCTTTTTTAAAATTCTCTTTGATCTTTCAATTGGTGCATTATAATTATACATGATAGTGGAATTTGCTGTTACATATTTATAAATGCATATAACATAATTTGGTTAATTTCATTCCACAGTACTCCCCTTTCTTTCCCCTCTCTCTCCTCCTGGAACTCTTCCTCTACTCTACTGGTCTCCATTCTTTTACTTGAAATTCCTCCCATTTTTCCCTTTTGTCTCTCTAGCTTCCACATATGAGAGAAAACATGACCTTTAACTTTTTGAGTCTGGCTTATTTTGCTTAACATGACGCTCTCAAGTTCCATCTGTTTTCGTGCAAATGACATAATTCATTCTTCTTTATGGCTGAGTAAAACTCCATTGTGTCTGTATAACACATTTTCTTTATCCGTTCATCTGTTGACAGTCACCTAATCTGGCTCCATAATTTGACTATTGTGAATTGTGCTGCTATATTGTGGGTATGCATGTATCGTGATACGATGCTGACCTTAATGCTTTTGGATAAATACTGAGGAGTGGTATAGGTGGATCATGTGGTGGTTTCATTCCTACTCTTGTGAAGAGAGAATGTTCTGTTTTTTGATGTTGGTTACATGGGTATGTTTGATTCTGACAGTTCGCCAAGCTGCCTACTTAATAATTTAGACACTTTCAGTATGGAAGTTATACTCTCAAAAAATATTAGAAAAAAGCCCGTAAGTGCAATGGGCTTATGGGAGAGACCGGGTTGCTGGCAGGCATCCCAGCAACCTTCACTTCAGACATGATGGCCGCCTCTGCTCAATTCTGTCTCAGACTGGGAGGTGGATGGTGGGGAGGAGGAGCAGGCTCATGGAGACACAGTGGATGGTCTCTAATTATACTTTTCCTTTTAGAAAAAGGATTTTTCCCCCCAAAGAGGGACTTTAAATGATAGTCTATGAAAGCACCTCCTTGAAGTCATCTACTCTTGAAATCCTTTTCTTACTGACAGATCCCCACGGCCTGTGTGAATTGCCCTGACCCAACCCCAGCTCAACACCACACTGCCTGACCGAGTGGGGCAGTGGAGCCTGGAAGGCGGGAAACACCACAGCTCTGCTCCTCACCTGTTGTGTGGCCTGAGGTGGGGTCCTCTCTCTCAGTCTTGACCCCTACCTCGCAGGGTGACTGATGTGGGGAATTCAACGAGGCCTCCCTGGGGATTTGTGTCAAACATGTGGCAGGCATTTGAGAGTTGTTTGCTACTTACATCATCTCTAATTGTCATCCTGCAAAATATATATGTATATACATATATATATATGTATATATATATATGTATATATGTATATATATATATGTATGTATATATACACATATATAACACACATATATTTTATATACATATATATTTTATATTTATATTTTTATATGTATACACACACACATATATATTTTTTTACAAATGAGGAAACCACATGTTTTGGAAGCAAGATCATACCTACTAAGTCAGAGCAGGATTCAGACTCTTACCACCAACCCTGAGCCCAAGAGCCCGTGCCCTCTGCCTGTAGTGGCTATGCTGCTGTGGTTCCAGGAACCCTGAGGGATGACTTGAGTGGGGTCTCTCCTGGATCCCCAGTGGTTTCACTTTCCCAGCTCCCTTGGCTACAGCTCTTGGGAGACAATCTTTCTATTCTTCCACCCTCTTCCTGAAATGAAACTTACTTCCTCCTCTCCCTCTGTCCCAAGAGTGCCAGATACCAGGGATCCAAGGAACGTCTAACTGTGCCCTTTCTGGGCCAGCTCTGACTTGCCCTCTGGCCCAGCAGTGCTCAGTGCAGGTGTGTATGGGGTGGGGGCGGGGAGGGTTTCTGTCCACAACAGGCCTCTTAGATCTGCCACTGGCCCTGGGGAACCCAAGAACAGAGTCCAGGTCATAGCAATAGTAATGCTGTTGCTATTTTGCAGGGCTTTGTGCAATTTGCAGGGCTTCGTGCAAAATAAAAATGCAGAGCTTCTTGTAAAAAACATTAAGAAATTTTAAGACCATGACAACAGAGCATTAAACTAAGCATGGACCCTTTTGAGTATGGGACCCTGGGCCTGCCCTGTTGTGCCCTGCCTTGTGATTCTGCTAAATGGACTCTAGGATCCAAGCTTATTTGATTGCCTAGTCTCTTTGAAGGGACTAGATTGTCAGTGAGGTCAGGGGCCTGCATGTGCTTAGGACTGAGCAGAAGGACTGCGGTGACCTGAGGACTTGCGGTCTCAGTGATCTAAGGCCTTGAGGTTAGGCTAACCTCAGGTGCCAGGCCACTGTGTGCCGCCTCAGGTTCCAGGGCTGTGGCACAGCTGAGAGTCGGTGTGTGGCAGGAGAACTCAGGGCTAGGGTGTTGGAGTGCTGAGGAGGAGCTGAAGTGCCTGGGGAACAGCTTAGAAGGCTAATGGCAAGCCAGGTGTGGTGGCTCACGCTTGTAATCCGAGTACTTGGGAGGCTGAGACAGGAGGATCCAGGTTTGCGGCCAGCCTCGGCTACTTAGTGAGGCCCTCTGCAACTTAGTGAGACCCTGTTTCAAAATAAAGAATAAAAAATAGGGCTGGGGTGGAGCTCAGAGGTAGAATGTCCCTGGGTTTGATTCCCAGTACTAAAAAAAAAAAAAAAAAAAAAAAAAAGCTAATGGCAAGCCAGGTGTGGTGGAGCACACCTGTAATCCTAGTACCTGGGAGGCTGAGTAGGAGGACAGCAGATTTGAGGCTAGCCTCAGCAACTTAAGCAAGATTCTTAGCAACTTAGTGAGACCTTTTTCAAAAATAAAAAATAAAAAGGGCTGGGGGTGTAGCCCAATGGTAGAATGCCCCTACGTTCAATCCCCAGTACCCCCCCAAGACAGAGCTGAGGGCATCACTGGGGATCTGGTCTTTGGTGAAAAGACAGGTGTGGCCTCCAGGTTAGAATGTCACAGGCCAGGACTTCAGGCAGCTGTGGGCGGTGCCCTACAGACTCTGAGCCTGAAGAGCCAGTGGCTCCCAGGGCTCTGGTGTCTGAAGAGGGGTTTGGGGCCATGCCAATCCCAAATCCATTGCTCCAATGGAGCACCCGTGCTTTGGCCCACTATTGAAGTCGGTGTGTACCCACCTTCTCTTCTTCAATCCAAACATCTGCATGCTGTGTGTCCGGGAAAACCCTTTTGCACATGGGCCAACCCAGTGTCCCCATTCTTTCCTCCAGACCCTCTTCTTAGCATAGACTCAGACAGGAAGAACACAGGCACTGGCGTGAGAGCGATCTGGGCTCCAATTCTGCCTCTGAAATTTAGTAGGTGTCTGAACCCAGCGAAGTTACTTAACCATGCCGAGTCTTGTTCTCCCCTTTTATAAAAGGGAATAAGAAGAGTATCTGCCTCATAAGCTGGATGTGAGGATTAAGTAAAATAATTTAGCTAGAGAAACCGCCATATAGTAAGTAGTCAACAAAATAACTGTTATTAGTAGTGTAGGGGGAATAAGATAATTGATGTGATGGTAGCATGGTATATGAAGATGTTTTAGTCAGCTTTTCTGTCGCTGTGACCAAATACCCAACAAGTACAACTTAGAGGAAGGAAGGTTTATTTGGCTCACAGTTTTAGAGGTTCAGTTCATAGTCAGCCGGTTCCAAGGTAAAGACATCATGGCGGCAGGGCATGGTGAAAGAAAACTGCTCTGGACAGTTGGGAAGCAGAGAGAGCCAGAGAAGGGATGGGGACAGAATGAGTTCCCCAAGCCACACCGCCAGTGACCCACCTCTTCCAGCCACACCCTACCCACCTACTTACAATCCACATCCATTCAAATCACTAATCCATCCATGGGTTTATCCACTGATGAGATTAGAGCCCTGATTCAATTATTTCACCTCTGAAGATTTCTGCATGAGCTTTTCTGGGGGATTCAATATTCAAACCATAACAGAAGATAATAATTTCTATTCTAAAGTGACCTCTTAGCACAATCCCTGGTACCCAGAAGGGGCAAACTTGTAACCTCTCTGTGCACCTTCCCTCTGGCTGTCCTCTCTCTTCTGCACAGCACTTGGGGCCTCCCTAGAACCTCAGAGCCTTTCAAGGTCCTCTAGACAGCTCCTATCACATGGCTCTCCAGCTCAGCTCACAGCCCTGAGCAGAGGTCTCAAGTGTGGATGAGTGGAGGACGAGCTGCGCCCTGGGAGAAAGCGCTGAGACCTTAAGACCGAGCAGCCACAGCAAGGGCGCAGCCCAGCTGGCCTACCGCCGACTAGCCCTGCCTCTGGTCAGATGCCCAGTGTCTCTACTTGCTGCTCATGCCAAGCCAGTATAGACATCCATGCCTCCACTGACATCCTCACAAAAAGGGCCTGGAGTTCTCTCTCTCTCTCTCTCTCCTTTTTGTGATGCTGGGATTGAACAGGGACATTCTACCTCCGAGCTACACCCCCAGCCCTATTTTATTTTTTATTTTGAAACAGAATTTCACTAAGTTGCTGATAGTCTCTCTAAATTGCTGAGGCTGGCCTCGAACCTGTGATCCTCCTGTCTCTGCTTCCCAAGTACTGGGGTTACAGGTGTGCATGAACACGCCCGGCCTCAAGTTTTCTACTCCTTGGCCAACCATTCAGGCCTAAGCACTTGTCCCCATGGCCACACCCCTCCTTGCCCACTTGTCTCCTCACCCCAACCCTAGCTCACTTCTGTCTTTACTCCTTCCAGCCTTCATCTTTCCCCTGCCCCTACTTAGCCTCCAGCCCACCATCATCCCACCAGATTCCAATCCAAATCCAACTGCCCCATCGCTTGCCTGGCTGTTCCCCTTCCTGGCCCATCTGTTCTCCCCCTCCCCCAGGGCTCTAACGATGGTCATGTGCCCCTCTGAGATCTCCAGAGGACACTGCTCTTCCAGCCGGAGGAATGTTTGCCAGTCATTCCATTCTGCAGCAGAAGCCCAGGCCAGAGGGAGCCCTGTCCCCAACCTCTGGCTTTGAGATGCCCCGAAGTGCCCTTCTGTTTGCTGTGCTCCATCCGGCAGAGGCAGCAGGCTCCTGGGTCCCGCCGTTGTTTATGTAATCCTTCCCTGCAGTAACAAGGTGTTTACTGTTGCACAAACACATTTTGGTTTAACGGCTGACAGTAAAACTGTCTGATAAAGTTTGATTTAGCGAAAGAAAGCAAAATAAATCTGGGGGCACAGAGAACTGTAGGGAAGAGAGTCTCCTAGAGCTTTATAGAAGGGGCAAGAGCGACGGCCGGGGGAGTGGTTCTGTTTTTCCCCTCTTGTAAGAACACCTCCGACAGCTCCTCTTCAGGAAGTCGAGATCCTGATGCATTGGTGACCCCTGGTCCTGGCCTTTCCCTGACACAGCCTGGGCTCTCTCTGCCTCTGCTGTCTGCCCTGGTGAATGGTCTCCCTCCTTCAACAGCCACTGTGATTGGTTCCTCCCCCCAGAGCCTCCTCTGATTGCTCCAGCCTAGATAAAGGGAGCAGTGTGGCAGGAAAGATCCCTGATCGAGACCTGGACCTAGATCTAGCTCTGGCGTTTATGAGCAGTGTGGACTTAGGAAGTCGCTTAAGTCCTTTAGAGATGCCAGTTCATTCAGCTGCAAAAGAGCATGAGTGGAATAAAATACAGAAAAGCACCTGGTTCTTAATACATCTCTATCAACATTTAAGACCTGCCTACCTTGCCTCCCCTGAAATCTCGAGAGGTACATAGCGGGCATTCCACTTGCAAAGCAAGGCAGGTGAGCATGAGTTCTTGCAGGCGGATCAGTCCAATGGGCAGATCTTTCCTCTTCCATGTTAGCTTATTTCAGGGAATCTAAGAGCCCCCCCCCCCGCCCTGTCCTAAACAAACAACAAAACACATGAACTCCTAAATAATCAGAGGGATGCAATTTAGAGCACTAGTGAGATATTACTCTGCAACAATCGGACTGGCAGGAATTGGAAAGCTGGATCACACCAAGGGCTGGCAGGGTTAGGACAGTTGAAAACGCTCATGCTCTGCTTCTGGGAGTGTGGTGGGGAGTAGAGTAAGAAGGCACGATGGAATTAAGATTCTACCAAGAGACAGAAGGAGATATACAACATAATATTATTTGCATAATTAAAAAGGCACATGGAAAAATATGCACAAACGAAAAGATACAGGTCAAACACTGAAACAGTTACTGATGGAAGATGGGAGTGAGGAATGGAGATAAAGGGGATTTTAAAAAGCTCTGACATCTCAACTTTCTCTTGCTTACTGCATCTTCCAGCTCCATCCTTAAAGTCTCCCCTCTTCTGCCATCTCTCCTGGTTCCCTTTCCTCCCAGTGATCTCAGCCCGTACTTGTCAATCTCCCTTCAGATCATGCTGCTTAGGACGTGCCTGCCCAACACAAGTTACCAGGTACATTTACCCTGAATGAGCACTCAGCACAGAGCAGCAGCCAGCGTGTAGCCCCACAGGACTGGGGAGAGTGGGGGGGCCAGGAACTTGAGTGGGTGCAGTGTCCTATTATTTATGGTGTTTGGCACCTGTGCGCTGCTCAGCGAATGTCTTCAGAATGAAGAAATGCTGGCTCTGCTGTTGCACAGCTGTGTCAACCAGGCAAATGCCCTCACTTCTCTGAGCTTCGACTCCTATCTGTCAAAATGGAGATGATACTTGCAATTCCTTTCCAAGGTCATTGTGAAGGTTATATGAGAAAGCACATTTTTTTTTTTTTTTTTGCGGTACCGGGGATTGAACCCAGGGGCGTCTACCTCCACGCTACGCCCCCGGCCCTATTTTTTTTTATACTTTATTTTGAAACCGGGTCTCACGAAGTTGCGGAGGCCTCACTAGGTAGAGAGAGAGAGAGAGAGAGACAGGGAGAGAGAGAGAGAGAGAGAGAGAGCTGAGGCTGGCCGCGAACCAGGATCCTCCAGTCTCCGCTTCCCAAAGTACTGGGATTACAAGCGTGCGCCACCACGCCCGGCTTAAGAAAGCACATTGTTAACCGTAAAGAGCCACCCAGTGTAACAGAGACAGTGTAGAAAGAACGTAGGAGGCTCCAATCCCAGCGTTCTCTTGTGTTAGCTGTGGGATTTTAAATAACATAGTGTTTACTAGTCTCATACTCAATTTTTTAATTATCTTTTTATTTTTATGCTTTTATTAGTGCATTGCAATTATACATCATAGTGAGGTTCAATGTGATACAAATGTACATACACACACATCTTGGTGTATTTCCTTCCATATCCCACCCGTTACCCACCTTTCTCTGCATACATGCTAGCGAAGCCAGCAGTAATACCTTTGTATATTGCCAAAGCATTATTTGAACTGTCACCACCCTCAATCCTCATTTTCCCCCTCTCCACTTTTCTCCCCCAATCCTCTTCCACCATTCATAGTCTCAGGCTTTCAATTTTGTCAAAAGAGGAATAACGATGCCAATGTCATCGTCATGAGGATATGTCTATGTAGGTAATAGTAGTGTTTAGAAATGGGAGATAGATGTCTCTCTTCATTAATATAGTCAGTGAATACTTCTTAAATGCTGTGATCTGAATGTTTATGCCCCCCCAGCCCCAAATCCATACAATGAAATCCTAACCCTCCAAGGTAACAGTGTTAGGTGATGCGGTCATGGGGTGGATCCCTCATGAATGGGATTAGTGCATTTATAAACTAGGTCCCAATCTAGGGGTGGGGGCACATGCCTGTAATTCAAGTATTTGAGAGGCTGAGGCAGAAGGATTGCAGGTTTGAGGCCAGCACATGATAACATGGCAAGACCCTGTTTCAAAATCAAAAATAAAAAGTGTAGCTCAAAGGTAGTGTGCCCTTGGATTCAATCTCCTATAACACACACACACACGCACACATGCACACACACACACACACACATGAAAAGAGGCCTCGAAGGTGTTGTGCCCCTTCCACTATTCAAAGACACAGCTAAAAACTCCATCTCTGAACCAGAAAGTGGGCCCTCCCAGATACCAGATACCAAGTCTGCTGGGACCTTGATCTCGGACTTCTGGCCTCCAGGACAGTAAAAAGGAAATTTCTGTGGTCCATAAGCCTCCCAGTGTATGGAACTTTGTTATAGCAGCTCGTACCTGCTAAGACAAATGCCTTCATTGTGCCAGACAAGGAAGGAGAAAAGATTGATGGAGCAGTGATTTTCAGGTGTGAAAGAGGAGACAAGTGGGTGTATTTGTTGTCTATGGGGCCTAACAAATTACCCCCAAATTTAGCAGTTAAAACAGCAAAGGTTTATGGTCCTATGGGTCAGGAATTTAGGCACATCGTGGGTCCCTCAGAAGGCAACAGTCAAGGTGTTGCTTGGGGCTGCAGTTATGGCAAGGTTAGGGGGATGACTGCTTCTATGTTTACTCTAGAAGCTATGGGCCAAATTCGATTTGCCACAGGCTGTTGGCTGCAGGTCTCTCTCTGGTCTTTGCCATGTGGGCTTGTGCGCTTCAGCTGGTAACATGGCAGCTCCCTTCCTGCTTCCTCCAGAGCAAGAAAGCATGCCCCGCAGGGAGGCCACAGTCTCAGTAACAAAATCTCAGAAGCGATTGATTGTTTGATTGAATCAATTTAGGAGCTGTAATTTTCAGGTGTGGCAAAGTTTACCAAAAACTAGAGATGGGTAAGAAATTATTCATCTGGACCCAGCAGAGACATTTGGACCTAATTTTGAAATCACAATGCAATTGTACTTTCTAAAAGGACTAGGAGTAATCGAAGAACTAGGAACTATTTATTTATTTATTTGGCTACGTAGGCCTAGCTAACCTGGCTAATTAGGCTCTTTGGTTGTTCATTCTGGGCTGTTTCAACTTGCAGGGATGAGGCATCTATTTACGTGAATGTTAATCCATGTAAAACGGTGTGTGTGTGTGTGTGTGTGTGTGTGTGTGTGTGTGTGCATGCGCGCGTACGCGCTTGTGCACTCGTGTGTGTTCGAGTGTCTGTTTTTATTTTTTTTATTTTCTATGGTCTCTGCCTCTTGGGTCCTGCTCTTCCCTGGGCCTACAGACCCTTGGGTTCACCTTTCTTCTGCTCCCCATGCACTTTGCCAGGAGGTCACGTGTGGGGAAGCTAGCCCCACGTGGTTTTAATCATTTTGCTATAAAAGTTGAGCTGCTCTCAGCTTTGATCCGGGCTGAGCTGCTGGAGGAAGGGCTGGGGGCCGGCTGGCCTGTCCACGGAGCCCTCCGCACACAGCTCCCACATCAGACGGCAGCCGTAAAATGGAGCACAGCTCATTAATTCTCCCTCTTAACCAGGGCACCTGACAAGAAGTGACTTTGAAAACCCGGAGGACGGATGGGCGGGCTGCTGGGCAGCTCTTGGGCTGGGTGAAGAACATCTGTTTCCAGGTCCCCGGCTGTTAAATTGACATCTTTTTATTTGAAAAATTTCCTTTATTTCCCAACTTCCTGCAATTGGCAAGGTCTCTGGTGCCAGGGAATAGACTGTCATGACTCTGTGGGCGATATGAGCTGACCGGCCTCACCGTCCTGTTGGACAGACTTACGAGTACCACAGTGGGCAGCCTGGCCCTGTGTCAATTATTAAACCTATGTTTGTGCAGAGAACATCAAACCCCATAAAAAAGAAAATGGCCTTGAAATTGAAAACCCTGTGAACGTCCATGAGCCCCCATATGAGAAATATTAGCGTTTCAGAGCTAGAAAATTCACTAGGCGCCTAGCATACTCCATCAAGAGACTTCTCTCCCTGGATCCAGCAATCCAGTTTCCTTAACAAGAATGACCCAAATCCCTGCTGTGTGCAGCTTTCATTGGGATGCTAAGGTATCTATTGGTGACCAAGGATTTGGGTCAGATCTTTAACCTTGAACTGCAAAGGTCACTAGCAAAGGCTGGTTTGAAACTTTTCAAAGTGAGAGAGCCCAGACTGGAAGTGATGAATAGAAGGTCCTATTTATCTCTCCTTTGCCCTGGGAGCCTTTGGATTGTCTTACGTCATTCCTGGCCATCTGGTCCACATGCTTTATCCCTCAGCTTTTAGGATTCATCCTTGGGTGGGTGGACCATTGTCAGCAGGATGCACAGCAGTCAGTCAACCGTTAAGAAACAAAGGCATGGCTGAGTTCCAAGGGATCGTCAAGGAATAACTGGATCTGGCATACTGATAGATATGAGTCATGGTACTAGAAGATATGAGTCTGAATGTTGGTGTGTCTGTGTGAGTTGTGTGCATAGCATGTGTATGTTTCCGAAGCATGCACCCCGGAAGTGAGTGAATGAATGCATCAACTATCTGTGTCAGGATCTGTTTCCATGTGTTAAGATGAATAAGAGAGGCTGGGGGGCAATGGTGGTATGTGTTTGTGGGATGTGCGTGAGAACGAGAATTTCCTGAAAGTGATGGGGCTACCCTTGTTGGTTCTACTCTAACACTCATGCTCCTTAGTTTCCAAGACCTCTGGTATTCCCATTCTCACCCTTTTAAGCCCCAGATAAAATTGTAGGCTCTCTAGATTGCCTGACTCCATCTCTTTCTAGCCGTGGCAAGTTGCTTAACCTCCATGCACCTCAGTGACTTTATTGGTGGATAAAAAGAATAAAATTGTATCCAATTGGAATATCCATGAAATAATCTGTGTAAAGCAATTTGAAATAACTTGGCACAGAGTAAGCCTTTTGTAAGATGTCATCAGGAACACCCCTTGTCACCTTCATCACTCACACCTCTTGTCTCAGATCCTGTCCTTCCATTATGTCTTGATAGTCTTCCATCCTCCACATCTCCCTTCACCACAGGATCAACTCATAGCAAGTCAGGTACCCCAGCTTCTTGGCTGGTGCTTCTGTGTACCACCTTTCAAACCACAAAACCCCACCAGAGAGTTCCCAGATGGGGAAAGCCAGTGGAGTATCACCCTTCCAACACGGGTCACTTGAATAGCAGAACCAGAGTGTAGATGCTCCTTGATTTCTCAGCAACTGGGGGAGGACAAGAGCAGGTGAGTGAAGGTAGAAAGGGAGCCACTTAAAGGCCCTTTTCCTCTTGTCTCCTTGGACTTTGCTCAGAGTGAGGAGGGAATTCGGGGGCAAGGCCATACCTATTGTCCGTTTATTACCAGCTTGGGGGCCTCCAAGAGAGAAAGTCAATGTTCTGGTCACTTTGGCTTTCCCATACCAATTTGAATATATTAAAATGCAACATTCCAGCTGTGCAAATCCCCAGGCCATTGAAATAAAAGGTTTTTAACTTTAACCATTAAAGATTTAACTAGCCAATAAATCTAAGTATGTGGGGGGTTGTTACCAAACGTTTATTACATTGCTCTTGCTTTTAACTTAACAGCAAATGCCAAATATGGACTTCCATGATATAGACATTCCCTATGGTCAAAACTGGTGTCGGCCCCAACCAAAACCAAGCAAGAGATCGTTGTCTCTAGAAGGATCCACTCACTTTCTTCTCAAATCTTTTCAGGAGTTAAAATGGCTATATGGGTTTTACAAACCAATTTGCTGGCTGCACAAAAGGCCCATAAGAGCCCCTGGCTGCCACAGTCAGAACATGACGACCAACTAAATTAATGTAAAAGTCTACTTTCAGTGTGAGCATTTTGGCGCCAACTTTTCCAGAACCGGAATTTATAAAGGCACACAGGGGATATAGCATTGGTGGAGAAAATCACGAGCTCTTTCTCTTTTAGTATCTTCTGAGTGAGGTGGATAATCAGGATCTTGGATCACTGCTTGGTTTGCTATTTTTTTTTTTACCTTGAAGGCAAGCAAGCCATCTGCTCAGTAGTGAAATATGGCTTTTAATTTACACAAATGTAAAAGTATAGAACTTAACAATCCTATTCACCCTGGACTTAAAAAGTGAATAGAAGCCAGATAAATCTTGGCCATTAAAAAAAAGTAAAAAAAAATGATCTTGCATACATGTTGAGTTATACCAGCCAACTTGGGGACAGAGTCACATTCCAGATGTGCTATTTTCCTGTCCATTGACAGCTCTCCAACCCACTCCAGCAGTAAAAAAGTCCTGAAGTGGATTTTTAAAAATCTGGCTTAGACTCCCTTTTGCCCGCGAGGCCTGCTGGGTGGGTCCTCTGGCTTTCATTTCTCACAGAGCAAACCTGTGAGCCCTGTTTGTGGGAAATACACAGTAAATCCTGGCCTTTGCTCAGGAAACCTCCCGCTGGGGCATTTCTCACATCTAAATAGGTGGTGAATAAAGTCGATAAGCAGTTGTATTTTTTTAAGTGATTTTACTTTTAGCTCAGAGACATTTAGCTTGAAAATTTTTAGCTCTATGAGGCCTTATCTTTTGTTCCCTAAATTAAAAGGCGGAGTTGCATGATAATGGTACGTGCACCCACAGCCGGTTCAAGTTGCAGGGGACACCTATGTTTGCCTTTGGAATGACAACTGATCCACATCTCTCGGCTTCATTTGAGGAAGGGCTGATTCGAGAGTTCTCGCTCCCTCTGCTCACATGATCCTCACCTTCATCCATCCCCTCCATTCCACTGTGACTCTCCCAAGGAAATGTGAGTCCCAGGGACAGGCGCTCTCTCCCCTGGGGTCTCCAGCAGTGTCCTTTGACATGGCTGTGGCAGGAAAGGGCTAAGCGCGTACAATTTTAAAGCCTCCTTAATGGATTGGGAGGTGGGAGTGCTGGAAAAAGTATTTTCAAACCAGACTGAAATACAAGAGAAGCTCTGGCTGGTTTGTTGGGATCTCTCTGGGAGGCAAATCCAGAAACCCCAAAGACCTGCATTCAGCCTCAAAATAGCACAGATCATCAATACATGTGGGAAGCACAAGGTCTCCCGCCAGCCTCTCCCTGGGGGACTTCCAAATGGACTTTGCTATTCTCTGCCATCTCTAGTTTTCAAATCCCAGCCAAATGAACCCCAGGAGAGAGAAAGAGTGGGAGAGAACGTCCCAACTGTGATTAGAATGTTTTGCTTCCTAAACTGGGCGTGGTGGTGCACGCTTGTAATCCCAGTACTTGGGAGGCTGAGACCGGAGGATCTGAGGATCGGGGATCGCGGCCAGCCTCAGCTACTTAGTGAGACCCTCCGCAACTTGGTGAGACCCTGTTTCAAAATGAAGAATAAAAATAGGGCTGGGGGTGTAGCCTGGAGGTAGAATGCCCCTGGGTTTAATCCCCGGTACCATACACACACAAAAAGAATGTTTTGCTTCCTGAATGGCATGCCACTTTGGAAGCAAAAAGGAAAATTTTTTGAAGCATTTAAGAATATATTTGAACAACATAAACAAAAAGGTATTACATGAGAAAAAGTAATGTAACAATTTGTGTAAGTACCTAACATGAGCATGCGCTTACACCTAAAACAGAACAAAAGATAACATTGGTAATATATATATATATGTGTAATATATATATGTAATATATATGTAATATATATATAGGTAATATATATATGTAATATATATAGGTAATATATATATATCTGACAAGTGTGTATTAAAGAAATCTCTAATATAAAACATTTAAAATGTGGCAAATAACTTTTTCAAGATACAGAAAACAAATGTTAAGATAGGCATACCCACAATTCTTATAAAAACATGCTTGTAAAGATAAAATCCAACTGAGCACGCATTTCTCACATGTACAAAAGCTATGAAATTGTTCATCACTGGGCACTGCCTCCCACTTTTGCACTGTTTAAGTTTCAACACTGACTGGTATGAATTCTGAATTACACAATTAATTAACTGTTATTTTTGTCTTTTTGCCATGTTCCATATACAACACATCTACTTGAGTACTTAAAACAGTGACATTAATTGTATGACAGTCATTTTCATATGTTTTTTTCTTTTTTTAAGGCACTGTATTTAGAAATGAGTTATGACAACGAGTAGTGCTTTGGAAGATCAGAAATTCCAAATCAATGTGCTCCATCAATCCTAAGTGGATCTAAAAAGCCCTAACTGGAAAGAACACAAATGTAAAAAGGTGATGAGTTTAAAGATTATAAAATTGGTTTATTGTAAAAGCAATTCAAGAATAACCAAAAATTTTATTTGAATCCCTGGTACCTGTGCAACTGTACATGGCAGCCCTGTTTGGGAGGATGATCTTGGTGTTCTTGGGAAAAAGTTCCCATACTTTCCCCCAAAGGCTTACAGTGGCTTAGAAGATGTTTATTCCATATACTCACACATCTATTTATATATTAATTAATTCAATAGATATTGCTGGATACTTTCTATGTACTTATCTCTCTGCCAGCTGTTTGGCTCAGGGTTGCAGGCAGAACAGGACCCAATGCCTGAGTAGACAGTCAGTCAGAGCCCTCTGAGAAAAAAGAGTGACCTTTGACTGTCTGCCTAGGGATTACTGGATGGGACCCGGGTGGGACCTGTTGGGACCCTCCCCCTGTAGGGGTCCAAAAGCAGGAGGGTATTGCACATGCTGGAGATCAGATCCGTCCTGATTCATGTCTTGTGTGTTTTCCTAAGGTTTTTTTTTTTGTACCAAGCAAAAAAACAGAAGCTAAAACAAAAAACAACAATTTAGGGGCATTCTACTACCTAGCTACAGACCCAACCCTTTTTATTTTTTATTTTGAAATAGGGTCTCACTAAGTTGCTGAGACTGGCCTCGAACCTGCAATTGTCCTGTCTCAGCCTCCCAAGTACTGGGATTACAGATGTGTGCTATTACACCCGGTTCTCTAAGAGCTTTTTTTTTTTTTTGCGGTACCAGGGATTGAACCCAGGGGCGTTCAACCTCCATGCTACACCCCCGGCCCTATTTTTTTTTATACTTTATTTTGAAACCGGTCTCACGAAGTTGCGGAGGGCCTCACTAGGTAAAGAGAGAGAGAGAGCGAGAGAGTGAGAGAGCTGAGGCTGGCCGCGAACCCGGATCCTCCGGTCTCCGCCTCCTAAAGTACTGGGATTACAAGCGTGTGCCACCACGCCCGGCTCACTAAGAGCTCTTGATGGTGCTATTTCAAATCTCCCCACCATCCATAATTTCCAACTCCATGGTCTCCTCCACATTCAATTCATTCTTCTCGAGAAAGCAGACAATGCTGTCTCTGCCTCTCAGATACTCCTTACTCTCTGCTCCTACCAGGGCAATCCCTCTCACCCCCAGCATGGTGTAAGAACCAGCCCTCCTTTTCCCTTCTTGAGTTCTCTGTTCTCACCTTCTCCAGAACTCAACTGTATCATGAAATCCCTTCCTCCTCATCTGTTCATCTCTCCTCCCTGGTAGGGCTTCTGAGGCTGGTCTCCAATCTGTGGGTTTTCCCCTTCCCGGCTGCAACCTTGACCCGAGGGAAGGGACAGACTCCAGCTTCACGGGCCCTCCTGCCATGCCATGGCCTCAAACGCTTTTCCTTGCTTCTCTTCCGAAAACAGCCATTTAAAAAGGCCAAAATGGGGTTCGTGAGATTTCAGGGGTTTATTAGTTTTAAAAGCCATGTTCCCTGTTTGGAGGGAGGGGAAACAGCCACCTTCTTTTCACATTACGTCAATCCACAGGCGTCTGTAATTTACATTTAAAAATAAAAACTCTAATGTTCAGAAATAATGGAAGGGCTGCTTGAAAAAAACAGATGAAATAAAAACTGGGGGAAATGTGTATTATACAAAAACCAGACCTGTGAGCCTGAGGCGAGACACATCGATAACCCGGGGAGCTGATTAATGAGGAAGGCCCACAGAGGCCCAGGTGACCGCCCATGCCTGCCTTCCCCACAGTCGCTGACGCCCAGGAGCTGGCATCTCATTTCCCACGCACAACTTCACGGATGGTTTTCATCTAGGGCCGAGGTTTCTGCCCTAGGAGAAAAGACTCCTGAGCTGTGGAAGTTGGGCAGATGAGGGAATGTGGAGGAAGGAATTTGGGGTCCTGGAGACTGGAACCCTGTTGGGTCCCAGCCTCAGTTTCTCTTGGGCCTTCAAGTCAATCTTTTCTGATGCAGGCTTGCTTGACTTAGTCCCTTCTTTAATATTTCCATCTCTCTTCCTCTTACTCCAAGGGAAAAAAAGGAGATGATGGTCAGATGGTAAGGCCATGGTAAGATGTATCAGTTTTATTTCCTGACAATCTTCTAATAGCATCACTTCATGAAAATAAAGAAACCTAGAGCCAGGCACGGTGGTGTGCACCTATAGTCTCACCTACTGGGGAAGCTGAAGCAGAAGAAAAACAAATTTGAAGCCAGCCTAGGCAATACAGTGAGACTCCCATCTCAAAACAAAACAGAAAAAGAAACCTGACTCCTAGTTACAAATCAAATAGCTGTTTACAAAATAACTTACTCTATTTCTGCATATAATTTTTTTTCTATGTATTATGTTTTTACATCTGTGTCATTTAACATTTCTTTGGCAAATTTTTTAGAGCATATCATAAGCCAAAATTGGTATTAGATTTTATTTTTTGTACTGGGGATTGAACCCAGGGGCATTCTACTTCTGAGCTACACCTCCAGTTCTTTTTATTTTTTATTTTCAAACAGTGTCTCATTAAGTTGCTAAGGCTCTCAATAAATTGCTGAAGCTGGCATTGAACCTGTGATCCTCTTGTCTCAGCCTCCCAAATATTGGGATTACAGGCATGTGCCACCATACCTAGCTCGGTATTAGAATTCAGGCATCCAAGAAGACTAAAACAGACATGGTTGATGCTGCCCACTTTGGTGGGGACAGTGGGTTAGACAGAGCAATCAGGGCAAGGTGACATGGTCTCTGGTAGCAGAAGTACCAGGTATCACAGCAGCACTGGTAGGAGTGGAGGGGGGCTGGAATGAAGGGACTAGGAAAGATTCCTGGGGAAGAGACTGTCAGTGCCTGGAAGGAGGGGTAGGAACTGACTGGGTGAAGAAGCTTTGGAGGGGATTCCGGGCACGGGGAGGCTGTGCCTGGCCTGGAGGTAGAAGGCACTGTGAACACAAGTAGTGTTGCTGCGACTGGCAGTGATGAATCTGGAGGGTAGTCAGGGCCCCAGCCAGGCAGGCTCTCTCCACGGAGCTTAGACTTAATTCCTCAGGCAGCAGGTAGCCTCTGAAAGGCTTAAGCAGGGTGGTCTACATGTCTCTGAGTCACTTATGTGCAGTAATAGAAGTGGCTTTAGAAATCATTTAGCCCACTCTTCTCTTTCTCTCTCTAAGATGATGAAGTCGAGCTAGAGCGGTAAATACTGCTACTCCTCTTACTACCATTGTTACTAGTTGTACTGGTCTGGTTTATCAGTATAATGAAATGAGCGAAGCTGGGTAACTTTATAAAGAAAAGAGGTTTATGTAGCTCAGAGTTCTGGTGGTTCAAGGGCCTACATCTGGTGATGTCCTTCGTCCTGGCAAAGTCATGTGGTGATACAGGACATCACATGGCAAGAGACAAGGAGTGTGTCCCTGCTGGTCTCTCCCTTCTTATAAAGCTACTAGTACTCAGTCATGGAGACTCCACCCTTATGACCTTATCTAATTCTAATTCAACCCAATGGCCCCACCTCTAAACACCCAGTCGGATTAAGTTTCCCAAGATTCTATAATTAATAGTATGGTTGATATTAATTGGCTTCCTGAGCCTGGCTTGCACTAGCTAGCGAGTTGCTTTGTGGCACACATGGGACCACCTGCTTGCTTAAAAGGTGGACACAGGAGCCGGGCGTGGTGGCGCATGCTTGTAATCCCAGTACTTTGGGAGGTGGAGACCAGAGGATCCGGGTTCTCAGCCAGCCTCAGTTCTTGCTCTCTCTCTCCCTGTCTCTCTCTCTCTCTCTCTCTCTCTCTCTCTCTCTCTCTCTCTCTACTTAGTGAGGCCCTCCGCAACTTCGTGAGACCCGGTTTCAAAATAAAGTATAAAAAATAGGGCCGGGGGTGTAGCACGGAGGTAGAATGCCCCTGGGTTCGATCCCCGGTACTGCAAAAAAAAAAAAAAAAAAAAAAAGGTGGACACAGGCTCATATTATCATCTCTGTTTCTGTTGACCCTGTCTCCACTAACTCTCTGTACTCCACTGCCATAGTAGACACCTCTGACTTTGCCACTTTCATATCCTATCTTCCTCTACCTCCTCCTGTGTATTTTAGGAAGATGATAGTGCTGTGCAGAGTCCTTGTTCTGCAGAGAACAAGAACTGTGCTCCAAGAAAGCTGGAGGTGGGGACAGTTCTGAGCAGTGGGTTCCATCTGTCGGTCCGAGGACACTGGCTCAGGTCGGCAGTCCTTGGGGCCACCTTCTCCATGTCTGGCCACTGTAGGGCCAGCTGTGCATCCTGAGATGGTCACCTTCAAGTCTTTAGGTACTTCCCGCTGCCACATGTCACATCCCTCCCTCCCCAGCTCGTGACCTCCTGGCCTGGCCGCATCTCAGCTAATTTCTGCAATTAGGGTGGCTTGTTTTCTGAGGCCGAAACAGGAACTTTTCTGAATTAGCTTTTATGGTTCAGAGCCTTTAATTTGAGATTTAAAAAACATCATAGCAGCACCAAAACCAAATAAACTGCAGCTAATGAAATTCACAGAAGTTCTCCGAGAATGCTTCTCGCTGCTGTTCCTGGATGATTTATTGACAGCTGGTTGTAAAAACAATCTTATTAAAGGTCATAATGTTGGGTTAAAAAAAAGGCCCTTTAATTTATAGCATAATTAGGCCTCCGCCAATGGCTCCGCTGCCAGGGCTGTCACTTAGGGCTCGGAGGAAGCACTTGGTGTTTTTCATTATATCACCGAGAAGGCGCTCCATGCTCCTAGCGGGCCCACTGACTCGCTCTTTATGGCCCTTTTATTGCCGCTAAAATAGTCAAAACAGGGGGTTGATTAGAGCCGACTGATGCCTACTGATTACGGGAACACCTCTTGCAGCGGGCGGGAGAAAGTGGGAGGGAGCCCCGGCTTCAGGACGTGCCTCTGACAGGAAGGGACGGGCTGTGAAACGTGCCTGGGAAATGTGACCAGGTTCCCAGACACCTGTGGATTGAAGGCTGACCCCTGGCTGGAGGGGCTGGGGTGATAAAAGGCGTGTGGAAAGTGCTAATGGCTCAAGGAAGAGGACAATCCCGAGCAGGATGTGCGTGCGAATGAGAACCTTAAAAATGCTAATGGGTCCCCAGGTGGAGCACAGGGTGGCGGGGAAACCGCCCAAAGACCAGAGAGTCTTTCCTGCTGAGCTGCCTTGGAAGGAAGTGGGGACTCAGTTTGTGGACTGTGGTGGGGGTGGGGAGGTGGGAAGGTCCCTTCTCTCCAAGCTGAGCTTGGGGCGAGCTTCTCAGTGTGATGCTGGTGTTGTAATGTCGTGTGGGCAGCGGGAAACTCCGCTTCCCCAGGCATCTGGAGCCCGCTCTCTGGGCCGTACTTGGGCAGAAAAGGTGCGGGGAGAGGGTGTCACGCAGCGCCCGCGCAGCATGGGGAGCGGCCGATGGTGGCCAGACTTGACCAGATGCGGTGGCTCTGGTCCTGGGCATGGCCTGGAGCTTTCTCCAGCACAAGAAAGATCATGGCAACTGGGGGCGATTTAGCAGCCCCAGGGGAGTCTCTGGGCATCTGCTCAGCCTTCGTGGGCTGAGGAATCCCTAAGCCTGACTTCACCCCTGGTCACCCACTGTGAAGTTGCAGCCGTTCTGACACCCTCCTCCGCCTTTCCTCCTGTCCCTCCCTCCTCCTCCTCCTTCTTCTTTTGGAATTAAGCATGCAAAAGGTTTACTGGGGACTCATGTTGAAAGGGGAGGGCTGGCCATGAGACTGCCACCCAGATCCGGCTCTCTCCTGCCACTTCTTGCAGGGTCACAGGCTTCCCTGCATGCCCACCTGGGATGACCCCCGTGGGGTGACCCCTGTGGGATGACCCCTGTGGGGTGACCTGCGAGAACCAGTGGGTGCTGTCTGTCTGCGTCTACCTGTGGGGGCAGATCTAGAGTTGAGCAGAGAACCTTGTCACAGAACCTGGCATTTTCCTGAGGGGTTCCCTTACTCCAACTCCAGAGAGAGAGAGAGAGAGAGAGAGAGAGAGAGAGAGAGAGCCTCTTGCTTGCTCCTTGGGTCAAAGTCCTAAGTCACAGCATACAGAGTTCAGGCCGTGAACATCGCTGAGCACCTACTATGTGGCGGGCATGTACAGGCAGATGGGCTTACAGAAATGAACTCGGGCAGTCCCCACACTGAGGCAGAGGTGGGGGAGGGACATGCTGTAATGCGGCACATACATCGCAGCACAAGCCTCCGCTGTTGTACACAGGAGCTGAGGGGCTTCAGGGAAGGAGCTGGTGACTGCGAGTGTAAGAGCACAGCGCAGGAGTGTGCATGAGTGTGAGTGTGTGCAGCGCGTGTCAGTGATGTGCTGGGGGACTGGCCTTCAGGGACACGGGTAGCCTGTGCCAAAGGCGTGAGTGCGCCCAGGGAAGGATGGTACCTGCGTGCAGACCCCAGTGAGCTCTCCAGGGAGACCCTGTCCCCTCTCAGGGAGCAGGGGGTACACTCTGGCCTGCCAGCTCCAGCTGTGGCCACGGATTCCTTTCAGGAGACTTTGTCCTCTTGTTTTTTCTTCTTTGAGATGTTAGTAACTGTACCTCCAAGGTTAAGGGATGAATTTTCAAGACTATTAAATGCTAGTAATAGCCTGCCCCTTTCAGTGACTCTGACTCAAATCAAAGGTTGTAGTTCATTTTAATTTGCTTCTGTGAACTTTTAGTACTTTCTAAATTTTCTTCCTTTTTTTCAAATCTGAAAAAAAATTATTCAAAAAGGAATCTGAGAGGGAAATAGGGAGGGTGGACATGAGCAATGCATGAAAATGTCACGAAGAAACCCATTTTGTACAATTAATATGCACTAATAATTATAACGAAAAATCAGATTATGCCTAATAAATAAGAACAAATATTATGTCAATCAAAAAATTAAATTGAAATAATAAAAAAAAAGAAATCTGATGTTCCCATACAAACTTGTGCTGTGAGAGTATAAAACTGCTTGGGGCGCAGGCTTCAGACCTGGGGATGCGTTCAGATTGCTAGCCTCCCCTACCGCCCCACCCCATTTCCCAGTGGGCTGTTTCTCCTGGCCCTTGCTGCTCCCCTTCCCCACCAGCCTCTGTTACTTGTTTTGCTGCTTTGATTGATGGCTGTTTTGGAGTCACATTTCCACACTGACCCCGTCTTCAACAGCACAGCCCTGAGACTGGCCTCGGGCTCCCTCCTGCTCTGAGCCAGAATTAGGAGACCCCACGGACCGGCTCATGTTCAGCCCTATACTCTGTGGGCCACAGGCTGGGCACCCAGAACCAGCCTTCCAGGCTCTGGAAGAGGTTGCATAGTAAGTGTTAAACGTGTGGGGTCTCTTTAAAAGCCTAGCGTCTCTCCCTTTGGATTCTCCGGCCTGTGACACAGGACCCTCTTCCACTCTCTTCCTAGAAGCTGGCAATGATTCATCACTTACAAATTGAAGATAGCTCCATTTCCTGATGTCTCCTGCAGACTCCTGCAGGGTGGGGAGAAGAGCTTCCTAAGAACTCCCACCCGTCTCCTATTCATAGAGGAAATCACTATGATGCCCCTCCTTCTCAGCTGTGGACTCACATCGCTGACAGAACTCAGAGGCAGAGAGGGAATCTTCACTATTTCTTCTAGCAGTGCACTTAGTTTTCAGACAACATTCGATTCCCATCAAGTTGTATTTATTTTTTGTTTTGTTTTTAAGGACTAATATTTATTCTGTCTTTTTTTCTTTTTCTTTTTTGTACTGGGGATTGAACCCAGAGTCATTCTACCTCTGAACTACACTCCCATCCCTTTTTTAAAAAATTTGAAACAGGGTCTTGCTAAATTGCTGAGGGTCTCGCTAAGTTGTTGAGGCTGGCCTCAAATCGGCTATCATCCTGTCTTAGCTTTCCAAGTGCTGGGATTACAGGTATAAGCCACTGTGCCCAGCTTTATTGTGTCCTTATTATATCCAGAAGCTGTTTTAGGCTTTATTTCCTTTTTTGTGTATTAACTCATTGAATCCTCTCAGCAAGTTTGTAGAGTAAGTACAGTTATTATCCCCATTTTACAGAAGAGAAAATAATTTTTCGGAGTTCTCACAGTTGGTATGCGATAGAACGAAGATTCAGAGTTAGATTGCGTGGCTCCAAGCCCATACTATAACTCCAGAGTCCTCTTACTATAACTCTCTATTGCTTTCTAAATATCTCTCAAATTCATGTCTTCTATTCTCTTCTGGTTAATATAATTTAGACCCTCATTTTTTGCATTTCTTTCTCTATTAGGTTCTAAATTGATCTCCCTATGTGATTTCTATCCCTCTTCATCCTTCCTGACCATTGTGAAAAGATAAACATCATTCCTCTATGCCCTCCCCACTGTGGTGACTTAGAGATGCCTGCAAACTCTTTGACCTTCTTCCCATGGTAGGTAGGGTCTAACCCCTTTTCCTTGGTCTGGGCTGGTCTTAGTGACTTACTTGGCCAATGGCATGCAGTGGAAATCAATGTCTGGAACTGTCAAAGGTAGGTTGTCAATTACCTGGAAGTTCTACGAAGGTCTCTTGGAACAGGAATGCAGGAAGTCTGACTCTCTTGGTAACAACATGTTGGGGAAGCCCCTCCGATCACCAGGCGGAGTTCAGCCTCCCAGCCCTCAAAGCACCAGAAATGTGGGTGAAGATAGCTTGGACCCTTCAAACCAGACCCTCTGCCAGCTGACACCATTGCGTGGCCTCCGTGGATACCACGTGCAAGATCTGAATCACCCAGCTCGTCTCCTCCCCCATTTCTAGCCCATAGAGCTGGGGAGGAGGAAAATAAAATGGTTGCTGTTTTATGCTGCTAGAGGTTGGGATGGTTTGTTTATGGCATGGTATGTGACCAAAACTTTATTCTTCCTCTTCCTCCTCCTCCTCCTCCTCCTCCTTCCTGGTATTGGGTATTGAACACAGCGGCATTCTACCTCTGAGCTACACCCTCAGCCGTGTGAGAGTGTGTGTGTGTGTGTGTGTGTGTGTGTGTGTGTGTGTGTGTGTGTTTAAACAGGGTCTTACTAAGTTGCGGAGGGCCTTGCTAAGTTGCTGAGGCTGCCCTTGAATCTGCGATCCTCCTGTCTCAGCCTCTCAAGTACTGGGATTACAGTTGTGTACCACCATACCCAGCTCTTCTTAATTTTTTTTAAACAAGCATAATACACATCTTTGATACAATCACAGGGATACAGTCATAAGCAAAACATATTCAGCCTGGCTCTCAGGGGCTCACTAAGCATCAGCATAGTGAGGTAGCATTAAACAATAATACAAATAAATATATGCTTTAAAAGGTTATAAATTGTCAGCTGTGCTGTCAAAGTAAAGCAAAGTGCTATGAGAAACATTGGTGGGGAGTCAAGGTAGGTTTTTTCTAAGGAGGTAATATTTGAGCTGAGACTTGGAGAATTTAGTTGAGGACAGGGATGGGGAGGGGTGGGAGAGTTCTGGGTTGGGGAAGAGCCAGTCCTGAGGCTCCAGAGGCTGGGTGGCACTCCATTCTTTGAGGCCCATGTCGCTGGAGAAAAGGGGGAGGGAACTCTAGTGCCCCCCTTCCCACCCTGTGTTGACTATGTCTGTGTCCCCTGCTCCATGGGAGCTCCTTGAACTCTTGTTTCAAAGTTTTAAATGATACCACATTCTAGAAAAAAAAAGAAAAGAAAAAATCCACCTTTTCAAGTCACATCAACCAGTGTCTCTGGGTTCTGTCCCTGTGGAACTCCTTGTTCCCTGGTTTCTCCCCTCCTGCTCTCCAGAACGCCTCAGCTCCCTGAGCAGGCCAGTGCAGCCCACACCTGCTGTCTCTTCTGTCTGGTGGGTCGCCCCCTCCCAGATGTGCTTGGCTACCCACTACCTTGTTCTCCAGAGGCCTGGACTGTCACCTTTCCCATGGCCATCCCAGCCCATCCTTTGGGCTCCTGTAACCCCTGCAGCCCTCTCTATAGTAGCACAAACACAGTGCTTTGGAATTCTGCTTCTGGGCTCTGAACTCTTACAGGAAGAAGTGTCTGTTATACCCTTGGCTTCTTCCTTTAGAAGCTTGTGTGTGTATATGTGTGGGTGCGCGCGCGTGTGTGTGGGGGTGTTCTACCTCTGAGATACACTCCCAGCCCTATTTTCATTTTATTTTGAAACATTTATTTTTTATGAGACTGGCCTTGAACCAGTGATCTTCCTATCTCAGCCTCCCAAGTACTGGGATTGCAGGCTTTTTTTTTTTTTTGTGATACTGGGAATAGAACCCAGAGACACTCTACCACTGAGCCACATCCCCAGCCCTTTCCATGTTTTATGTTTTATTTTGAGACAGAGTCTTGCTAAATTGTTTAGGCTGGCCTTGAACTTTCTATCTTCCTGTCTCAGCCTCCTGAGCCTCTGGGATTACAGGTGTGCACCAATGAGCCTGGCTTCTTTAAAGACTTTTGATAAAGTTTATTGATTGAAAGGGTAACGATACTAGCTTGACATTATATGCAAATTTAGTAAGCGTGCCAATGATATTCTCATCCTTATCATTGATAAAACGTTTGAACAGAGCCAGGCATGGTGGCACATGCCTGTTATCCCAATACTGGGGAGGCTGAGACAGAAGATTGCAGATTCAAGGCCAGACTCAGCAACTTAGCTAGACCCTCAGCAATTTAGCAAGACCCTGTTTCAAAATAAACAAGAGTGGCGTGGTGACACATGCCTGTAATCCCAGTACTTGGGAGGCTGAGACAGGAGGATCGAAGGTTCAAGGATAGCCTCAGCAAGTAGTGAGAATCTCATCAACTTAGCAAGACCCTGTTTCCAAATAAGAAATAAAATTAGGCTGGGGGTGTAGCTCGAAGGTAGAATGCCTCTGGGTTCAATCCCCAGTACCACAATAAATAAATAAATAAAGGGCATTAGAAGAGTCCAAGGACTAAAAAGAATTTTTTTTCCTAAAAAAATCTTTTGCTAGTGGTTTTTAACCACTTCAAGGACCCCAAACTTCTCTGGAAATCTGAAAATATTATGAAACTGTGTCTTGAAAATTCATAATCCACACACACTGATAGTATACATTTACCCGTATCTCCCTCTTCTGTTTGAAAAAGTCCCAACCACTTCTGCTTGACTACAGAATTCTACCATCTCTCAGGACCCTCACAACACGTTGAAGTCACCAACCCATTTAATCTGCAAGTTCCCTGGAGCCAGAGACTCGTGTTGAGAGAACTCAGACTCGAGGAAACTCTTCACATAACTCTAACTTCTAAACTGACTTGTAAATATTTGCTATTTCTGATTTGAAAATCTTGCCTAGAATCTGGAAACAAAATTGAATTTGACATACTTGCTTTTCTTCCAGATCATGAATATCATTCCTCTGCCCTAAATACAGTCTCAGGAGTGGGTTCACGCCTTCCTTCTGCTGCTAAATGTAATTCGAGGGCCCTTGGTGCTTTCTTAGGATTTTTTGCTCATTGTTTGTTTGTCACAACCTTTCCTGTGCTCTTGTCTTCCTGGAACTCTTCCCATAGGTCAATCTCACTTTCCTTCTAGAAACAGAGCCCACTGCAATGCATTCTGGCTGCCCGTGGATGTTTAGAGCTCAGTCTCAGTCTCTCAAGTACTGGGATTACAAGCGTGTGCCACCACGCCCAGCAACAAAAACTTTGATGTAAGAGGAATCAATAAAAGAGTACATAGTAAAAGAAATATTTTTCTCTGAAAGTATTATCAAGATGTGTCAGGTAGTTAATTAATAAAGATATGTTATTTTTCTGAGTTTTGTGATGATTATGGTATCTATCAACTTAAGCCTGGTCTTATTTATTGCCTCTGGTCTCCATGTAGTTCTTACCCCCCTTTGTTTATTTTTTTTTTGTACTAGGAATTGAGCCCAGAGGCATTCTACCTTTGAGCTACACCCCCATCCCTATTATTTATTTATTTATTGGTACTGGGGATGGGACCCAGGGGCACTCTACCTCTGAGCTACACCCCCAGTCCTTTTTAAACTTGTTTTGTTTTGGGAACAGGATTTTGCTAGGTTGCTGAGAGTCTCACTAAGTTGCTGAGGCTGTGCTTGAACCTGTGATCTTCCTGTCTCAGTCTCCCAAGTACTGGGATTACAGGTGTGTGACACCATTCTCATCTCTTTTTTTTTATGGTATTGGGGATTGAACCCAGGGGTATTTGAGCTATACCCCCAGACCTATTTTTTTCCTTTATTTTTGAAACAAGGTCTCACTAAGTTTCAGAGGGCCTCACTAAGTAGCTGAGGCTGGCTGTGAACCTGTGATCCTCCTGTCTCAGTCTCCCAAGTACTGGGATTACAAGCGTGTGCCACCACACCTGCCACTATTTCTTGTTTTTGAAACAGGGTCTTGTTAAGTTGCTGAGAGTCTTGCTAATTTGCTGAGGCTGGTCTTGAACCTGCGATCCTTTGTCTCAGACTTCCAAGTACTGAGATTATAGGCATGTGTCACCATGCCAGGCTCTCTCCCTCTATTCTTTAAAGATAGCATAACAATGAATTATAGTTTACCCTCAGTGCTGAGAAGGCTGAACACAGTTGTCTCTTTTACGTTTCCTTATGAAAGCTCTAGTACCTTGATGAGATTTAGAACTCATTCTGCATCTACTGGTCACTTCTTGGGTGGGTTATTTCTTCATCTATCTCATGTTGAGTCTGGTGAGCTTAGATTTTAAAAGGGTTAAGTTGGTCCTCTGCACTGACCAATTTAAGTTGCATTTGCAGAAGATTTTCAGTGAATGTCTTCCTCTGAACTGTCTCTCCCCAGCAGAATTCGACGTATCCCTTGGGGCCCCGTTCAGGTACCTGCTCCACTGGGAATCCTTTCCAGATGACCCCACGACCAGCGGAATCCCATTTCCCACATGCAGAGCTTTCTGTTGGTGCCTCTGCTTTTCAGCACGTGCAGCACTGTGTGTCCAGAATGTAGAATTATGTCTTCTGTGAGAAGGTTAGCTCCTGGAGGGCAGTGGCTATGTTTTGCTCCTTTGTAGTCTTCTGGTTACTTAGCATGGTGCCTTACACTTAGCAGGTGCTAAACAGATGTTGGCGAGCCAAATATGTGTGCTTTCCTCTTTTCAGCTCTTGCCTCTATTCTCTGCTTTTTCTTCTTGCCTATGCCCTGGTACCATTCTGTCGGTTCCTTCTTGTAGTCACAGAATATTAGCTCTAAGACTTTCATATTCCCAAGTCCAGTGTTTCCTGTACTAAGTGGATCATCAGAAACACCTGGTAGTTTTTAAAAAGTATTTTTATTTAAAAATTATATTGGGGTATATCATATAAACAGCAAAGGGCACAAATCTTAACCATACAAGTGGGTAGATTTTTATCATCTTGTAACTACCATTCATGTCAAAATATAGAATATTCCCCATATGCAGAACCTTCCCTCATGTGTGCTTCCATTCACATCGACCTTTTCCCCAAAGGTAACTGCTATTCTGACTTGTCTCGCAATAAATTAGTTTTGCCTATTCTAAAGGTTTGTGTTTGCATGTGTGTATATATATACACACAGAGAGGGCAAGAGGTAAGGAGAGGAAGAGAGAGAGGAGTGAGAGAGACAGAGACAGAGAGACAGAGACTTTTGTGTCTGGCTCCCTTCTTTCAACATTTTGTTCGTGAGATTCATCCACATTGCTGTGTGTCTTCATGGCTTATTCTTTTTCATTTCTGTATAGTATTCCATGGTAGAAACCTAGCACTGTGTGTTTATCCATACTACTGTTGATGGGCATTTGAGTTGTTGCTGATTTTTAATTATTACAAATAAAACTGCTATGAACATGTACATGTTTTTTGGTGGATACATGCTGTTGTTAGGGTTCTCCAGAGACAGAACCAACAGGATATATATATGCTGCACTGTGTGTCTGTAATGTGTGTGTGTATATATATATATATATATATATATATATATTCATGCAACCCAATTTCTATATCTCTGTCTATACTGTAGAACTTTGTCAACCTCTATAAATCATGTGACCCAGTTTCAGAAATTGTGTCACGTGATCTTGGAGGCTGACATGTTCCATGATCAGCAGTTGGGAAGCTGCAGACTTAGGAGAAATGATAGTATAGTTCCCATCAGAATGGCAGCAGGCTCAAGATCCAGACATTGCTGATGTTTCCGTTTGAATCCAAAGGCAAGAAAGAGCAGAAGTCCCGGCTCAAGGCAGTAAGGCAGGAAGGGTTCCTTCTTACTCAGGCTATTTGTTCTATTCAGGTCAGCAATTGACTTAGATGAGGCCCACCCACATCTTGGAGGACAATCTCTTTACTCAGCCTACAGAATTCAAATTTTAATCTCATGCAGAAACACCCTCATAGACACAACCAGAATAGCATTTGATCAAATGTCTCAGTACCCCGTGGCCTTATCAAATTGGCACATAAAATTAGCCATTATGCATGCGCCCATTTCTGCAAGGTGTATAAGGTCATAGGTCAGTACAGGTATGCCTTTAGCCTTAGTAGATACTGCCAGTTTCCAGTCTGTATCAATTTGCACTCCCACTAGTAGCGCACTAGAGTTCTATCTGCTTTGCATTCTTGCCAGCACTTGGTATGGTCTGTCTTTCATTTTCGCCTTCATAGAGGGTATGTAGTGGTCTCGGTGATATTTGAAGTCTCAGTTATATACATTCCTTCCTAGTTTTGCATTTTGTGATGTCACACTGGAGGCTTGAAATCAGCCATGGTGGGAGTTTTCACAGTAAATAAATACCACACATCAGGCTTTCCCCTGCCCAGGAGTCAGTTGTTAAATATTTACCAGTGTACTGCTAGTGGTTCTTGCTGTGACTTTAATTTGTCTTTCCCTGAGGAGTTATGGAATAAATATCTTTTCATATATGTACTGGTCATTCCTTTATTTGGGAAGGGTCTATGTTTTCAGTCTGCCTATAAAAATTAGGTTGTTGATTTTTTTTCTTGTTGATTTGTAGGAGTTCTTTATGTATGCTGGTTATAAGTTCTTCATACTTATCACCAAATATCTCCTTGAGTCTGTTGCTTGCCTTTTCACTTTCTTATAATGAACAGGCATTTAAAATTTTAATTGAAATACATTTAATCAATTGTTTCTTTTACAGATTGTGATTTTTATGTTCTGCTTAAGAAATATTTATCTACCCCAATCACTTGAGTATTTTTTTATGTGGTACTAGAGATTGAACCCAGGGGCATTTTACCTCAGAGCTACACTCTCAACACTTTTTTTTATTTTTTGTTTTGAAACAGGGTCTCACTAGATTACTGAAAGTCTCATTACATTGCTGAGGCTAGTCTCAAAACTGTGATCCTCCTGTCTTAGCTTCTGAAGTATTGGGATTACAGGCATGTGCCACCATGCCCAGCTTGAGAATTTTTTAAAATTACTAATTTTTGAATTTACTAAATCATATTTTTTAATTTGAGACCTGGTATCTGCATATTTTAAAAGCTATCTCAAGTCAAAATGGCTTTTAAATGCATTAAAAGTTTATCAGCCTTTTTATTTTTGGTACTGGGGATGGAACCCAGGGACATTATACCTCCATGCTACCTCCCTAACCCTATTTTATTTTATTTTTTAAATTTTGGAACAGAGTCTCACTAAGTTGCTGAGATCCTTGCGAAGTTGTTGAGGCTGGCCTCGAACCTGCGATGATCTACCTGACTCAGCCTCCCAAGTACTGGGATTATAGGCATGTACCATCACACCCGGCATATCAGCCTTATTTTTAGTGAGTGAAACAAAAAGTAAAATGCTGTTTTTCTCATCTATCAAATTAATGTGGATCATAAACTTGTCTAACACATTGTGTTGTCCTAAGATATGGAAAAACTGATACTCTCACATATTGTTGGTATCTGTGTAAATAAATGGGACTTTTAAAAAGAGCAGTTTAGCAATATCCATCAAAGAAAAAGAAAAAGCACATGCCCTTTGATGTGCCTGGCAGTTCTGCTTGAAAGGAAGGACCCTACTGCTATTCATAAATGTGCCAAAGGATTGTGTTGCATGGGTATTTACTGCAGTGTTACTTGTTATAGAAAAAGATGAAAAATATTTACATAACTACCAATAGCCATACAGCGGACTATTAAGAAGCCAATAAAAGGAGACACTATGTAGAAACACGAAATGACTTACAAGTTCAGTGTTACAGTTAAGTGTAAAAAGGATGTTGTAGAAGAATGTGTTTAAAGGCCGGGCGTGGTGGCGCACGCTTGTAATCCCAGTACTTTGGGAGGCAGAGACCGGAGGATACTGGTTCGCGGCCAGCCTCAGCTCGCTCTCTCTCTCTCTCTCTCCCTGTCTCTCTTTCTCTCTCTCTCTGCTTAGTGAGGCCCTCCGCAACTTCGTGAAACCCGGTTTCAAAAATAAAGTATAAAAAATAGGGCTGGGGGTGTAGTGCGGAGGTAGAACGCCCCTGTGTTCAATCCCCGGTACCGCAAAAAAAAAAAAAAAAAGAATGTGTTTAACTTCTTACCAAATGTGTGAAAACCAATATAATTTATATGTATGCACATATATACATGCATATCTATATGTGTGTATCTATGTCTATATATATATGGAATTCTCTTGAAATACATTATTTGTTGAAGGAAGCAGATTCAGCTATAGTGCCTATCACTGGGGGTGATGAGTTGACTGTATATTTTTCCTGTCCTTTGCCTTTTATGTACCTTTCGTTGACGCTCCCCAGGTGATCTGGATGAACCTCATATATCTCACACGGGGACACTGCACCCAGAGTTTGAACATAAGCAGGGATTGCTCAGGCTCCTTACTGGTTCTTGATGCTCCTGCCCTTTGGAGAACTGATCATCGCTTTTCCCTGCCTTCCTGCCTCATCTTGGCTGTTGGCTCTTAGGAGAAGTTTGTCCTACACGATTTCTCCTTTTTGGACCCTACTGTAAGCCATGAGCCCGACAGCCCTCTGAGGGGCTGGGTAGGAGGAAGAAGCAGACCCACATGCTCGACCAGCCCCTCCTGCCCTCCCGGAGGGTGATCTATGGCTTGTCAGAGGTGTGGGTTCTTGCCACTTGCTGAATAGAAGGCTTCTTTGTTCTTGGGAGTGAAAATAACCCTAAGATAAATGTTGGGGTTGGAAGAGCCCAGGGAGTGTTTGGCTCCAACTTCTTGGAGGTTTTTCCCTGGAGCAGAAGTTCTGGGGTGGAGGGAGACAGTAGTGCCTTTCCCCCAGGGGAGAGCCTGGCCACAAGTCCTCTTAGAATTGGGAGCTGTGGCCCCTGGAAGGTGGCCATGGGCTCTTTTCAAATGCGACTCAGCTCCTCACACTTGCCTGAAGCCTACTTCCATAGTCAGTAACCTGTGTAAACCCACAGACACTTCCTCCCCCACCACATACTGGTTATGACATGACCAACCTGTGCCTAACCTCCTGTATCTCTCCTTACCTGCAGCTGCCCTCTGCCCCACCCCCTACAATAACCAGCCTTTTGTCTTTCCACATTCCCCCCTCCTTACCCCTCACCCCCAGAGCCTGCGAGCCTGCGATTCATTGCTCTGGCTCTTGTGGAGAGAGGGCGGAACCCAGCTCTGCACCTGGCTGCTGCAAACCCAAACCCCGTAAAGTTCAGGGTATGACTCTTCCATGGACCATAACCTCCCCCTTCCCCAATCCGGCCCAGGCAGGACTGCATTGGATGCTGGAGCTGCCAGAAGAGGAAGCAGGATGGGGGAGGACTGTTCTGGGCTGCTAGTAGTTTTAAAGTACAGCCATAGATGAGATTTGAGGCTGTTTTTCATTCTCATTCCTGAGGTCGCAGGGAAGCATCTATTTTTAACACAGAGACTTTGGGAGGTGGTCTGAGTCCTTCCAAGAACCCCCGGAGGGACAGAAACCCCCAAGAGAGGGCAAGGATAGCACAGAGTCCCCTAGGAAAGTCAAGGCAAGGGTCCCAGCTACTCAAATCCCCGACCTGGCTCAGAAAAGAGGAACGTGGAGGCCTCAGAAGCAACAGCTGAGGAAAGGCCTTGGAGAAATCCTGCAGGCCTCAGCCCTGCTCCTCCCTGGAGACAGGCGAGGCTCCTCTGTGGGAAGAGAGGTGGGGGTGGGGTCCCAAGGAGAGAGAGGGAAACCGAGGCAGCTAACAGGGTACCTGAGCTTGTGAGGCCTGCTGCACACCATCCGTCCAAACCTCCTGCTTTCTGGATGAGGAAACAGAGGGAGGCCCAGAGAGGCCTGGGGTCGTGTCTCCCATGTGGGGCGAGCAGCCCCTCCTCTAGCAACCTGCTCTGTTTTTTTCTTGCTGGCATCTCGCTGGGCCTAACAGAGTAGCCGGTTGAAGGACAGGCTCTGGGACTGGCTGGACTCTAAGGACAGACAGCACAGGGTGACAGAGGAGCCCTCCCCAATTCCCTCTTCCCTTCTACGGTGATCCTCCATGGGCTGGTCCTCAGGGCTCCCATGCCAGGGACCCTTAAATGCTATTACATTTAAGACAGAGTGTCTTGTCCCCAGTCCGTGCCCAACATTTTATCAGCTTTGCCTCTCTTTGTCTCTGCAAGTCTGGACTGGATGAGGTTCAGGATGAATCCTGCTTCTGGGTTTGTATAAAGAATAGAAGAGAAATAAGGGAAGGAGTGAGAACGACCACTTGTTGACTCCCTCTGTGCCAGAGCCTGGGGTGGGCACGTAACCTACACAATCTTATGTGAGCTTGCAACAGCTCTTTGGAGTAGATACTGTTGCTCCCATTTTATAGATGAGGAAACTGAGTCTTCCTGAGGGTCGGTGACTGGCCTCAGGTTGTGCTGCTGTCGTGACCAGCCTGGCCTGGTGTGAGCTCCATGGCCAGCTGCCCGAGTGTGTGAAGCTGGGAGGTGAATCAGAGGAGCCACATTCCCCAAGGAGACCCTCAGGGGTCAATCAGCCCCAGCCTCCACCTCTATAGTCTCCTCCTTCCTGCTCCTGGACCCAGGCAGGGGTCTCTCAGGGCTCCCTGCTGATCCTCTGTGCCCTGGGTCCTGGACTAGTGGCGGGCTGGCTTTGTGCTGGGTCACTCAACAATCTGTGAAGAAATCAATGCATTCCTGTCGCTTTCCCTGGATTCAACCAGCACTCACCAGCGTGGGGTATAATCACACCTGTGTGATTTGCCCCCACGGAGAGGGGCTGGTGGAGACTGTGACTTTCAAGTTAAACTTTTCTAGACTAATAAATTGTCCTCCCATCACGACTCGACTCCCCGGGCCTCTCCCTGTCTGCCTCCTCCGGGGCCCCTTGCTCCTGCCCCAAGGTCTCTTCTTTCTCACTCACTTTCCCCAGAAATGCCCCAGATTACCCACAGTCTTCTTAGCTCCTGCTGTCCTCTGGAATTACACGCCCAGACTCCACCTCCCTGTCCTTCCCGCCTGCCCTCGCCGCTGGCACAAACACAAGGGCTCCTGGCTGGCTTGTCTCCCCACTCGGCTTGGCCAGAGCAGTGAGGCAGTGAAGCGGGGAGGGGCTGGGCCTTTCTGAAGCTGGCATACAGATGGGACCAGAAGGCACAGTGGACGGTGGGAGAAGCGCAGGGTCTGGAGCTGGAAGACCCGGGTTCAAGTTCTGTTCTGTTACTCGGAGTTGCCGCACCTTGCCTTGTCGCATGGCCTCCTCGGCCTCAGTGCTATTCTTTGTATCTTCCCCCAAACAGGCCAGAGCAGCATCCAGGGTGGATCCTCCCCGTGAATCTGGGAAGGTCTCTGTGACTTGACTCAACACACAGGAAGTGTCAGGAGTGACACCGCACGGTTTCCTGGGCCAGGTCATAAAGGCTGTGGCTTCCGCCGGCATACTCTTTCTCTCTCACCCCAAATTAGAACCTGGCACTCTGCCATGAAGAAGGCCAGGCCTCACAGGGCAGAAGGAGGTTCTGACTGAAGGTGCCAGCGAGGGTCTCAGCTGACAGGCAGCATCCTCGCCAGACATGTGAGTACCTTCGGAGGAGTCTGGCCCTCTGTCTCCACACTGTCCCCGCTAGTGCCGGATGGAGCAGAGAGGACGGGCTTCCCTGCCCGAATTGCATTCTTGGGAGGAAAACAAATGTTATTGTCCTAAGTCACTAAGTTTTGGAGTGCTTTGCTGTATGGCTCTAGACGTGTGAAATAGGATCATTATAATAATACGCGGCTTATGATAGTTGTGAATCTTTTCCATGGGGCAGTGGCTTAGGGAGTGCTCTAAGGCACTGTATATCAAGAGCACACAGCGTCATCATCATTGCTATCAAAGCACTTTGATGTCCCGAGACATCAATGTGTGTCTGCAAATGTGGCAGGAGCTGGGCTAGATGCTTTCCGTTCTTTCAGCTTTCCCATGGACCATCTCCATTCTGCAATCCAGCTCAGGCAGGATTGAAGTGGTTGTTGTAAGGAGTAAATGAAAGTTGTTATTATTATTTTCACCAATTGGCTAATAGGAAAGCAGGGACACAATTAAATTTAGTTAAATTCAGATGAACTGGGCTTGGTGGTGTAGGCCTGTAATTCCAGTACTTGGGAGGCTGAGACAGGAGGATTGCAGGTTTGAGGCCAGCCTGGGCAATTTGGTGACACCCTATCCAAAATAAAAAATAAAAAGGGCTGGGCATGTAGCTTAGTGGTACAGCACCCCTGGATTCAATCCCTAGTACCACCAAAACAAAAAAATTTTTTTTCAGGTGGATTTGGAGTTTGAATCAAGGTCTGGCTTACTGCCAAATTTGTTGTCCTCTTTCTCTAGGGGTAAGTAAGTTAAAGAACATGGTGACACTAGGATATCTCGGCAGTTTTTTTGTTTGTTTGTTTGTTTTGGTTCTGGGGATTGAACCCAGGGGCATTTTACCTCTGAGCTATACCCCCAGCCCTATTTTATTTATTTATTTATTATTTTTTTTGCAGTACCGGGGATTGAATCCAGGGGGTTTCTACCTCCGAGCTACACCCCCAGCCCTATTTTTTATACTTCATTTTGAAACCGGGTCTCACGAAGTTGCGGAGGCCTCACTAAGTAGCTGAGGCTGGCCGGGAACCCGGATCCTCTGGTCTCCGCCTCCCAGGTACTGGGATTACAAGCATGCACCACCACGCCCAGCTTATTTTTATTTTTAAACAGGGTCTTGCTAGGTTGATGAGAGTCTCACTACTTGCTGAGACTGTCCTTGAACCTGGGATCCTCCTGTGTCAGCCTCCCAAGTACTGGGATTACAAGCATGTGCCACCACGCTCTGCTCTCTGCAGGTTCTTAATTGGGGAAACCTGTGTTTGTTTTGTTAATTATATCTGGACAAGCATGTGTTGCGTACCTATAATGAGACGATGTGTTAGGTAGCCCTCCATGCATAAGACCTGGCCCCTTGGAGGAGCTCATAGTCTCTGGGGGAACACTCCCTTTCTAGCCGTGTAACCTTGCGCAAGCCACTCACCATCTGTGGGTTTCCATTTTGCATCTGAGAGGACACCTCACCTCAGAGGCTTGCTGTGAGAACTGCATGATCAACTTAAAGCATCACACGCATGGAAAGCCCTCAATAAATGTTGGTTTTTTAGGTAGATTTGCAATATAATGATACATGCCCAAAATAAAGGAGGAGCATTGAGTGTTCTGGAAAGAGAGGAGAGTATGTCTTTAAATTCATCCTGGGGCTGGGTGCAGAGGTGCACACTTGTAATCCCAGTACTTGGAAGGCTGAGACAGGAGGATCGTAGGTTTGCGGCCAGCCTCAGCTACTTTGTGAGGCCTCCGCAACTTAGTGAGACCCTGTTTCAAAATAAAGAATAAAAAATAGGGGCTGAGGATGTAGCTTGGAGGTAGAATGCCCCTGGGTTCAATCCCCAGTACCGCAAAAAAAAAAAAAAAAAATCATCCTGGGGGGTGGGGACCTAGCAGCAAGGTGACTTTTGTCCTGGGACTGCAAAGGCAGGTAAAAGTAGCAAAAAGTATATGGAAATAAGGTGTTTGGTGTGTCTGGGGACAGACAGTAGCCCTGGGCGACTGCAGCATGGGGTTCTGGGGAATAGGAGGCAGAGGTGGGAGAGAAGAGGCAGGTTGCAAAGCTGCAGTTCAGGGACTCGGGAGAGTCTTGGAGCCAGGCTTAGAGATGAGGCTTTACCTTGCAAATGCCCAGGAAGAGGACCCCAGGCTCCAAGGTATAAGAGAAACTCTTCTCCTTTACAGAAGGAGAACCTAGAGTGTCTCACCCTGTGCAAAGGGCTCAGAGGGGAGGCTGATGCTTCAAAGAGATACCATCATCCCTCTATTCCCCAGGGAATTTCAGCTAAGCCAGTGTCAGAATGCACTGCCAGGCCCCTTGCCCAGAAATGTCCCAGAAATGTCATCTCTGATCAATGAATGGCTACTGGAGAAATTCCCGGCAGGGGCCTGAAGGCCTGAGCTTCAACAACTGGTTTCCTAGCTGGTGCATCTGGCCCCAGGGAGAAGTCACCACAGGAGCCTTGGGCAGGCCCTGGGCTCCGTGTGTGCAGGGAACAGCTGCTTTGGTTTAAATATTAATAATGCAAAATGAGATGTGTGGGGTGCCCAGCACACCAGAGCCCAGCCAGTGTGCATTGATCTAATGTCCTCTGCGCTTGGGTTTGGAAAAATGTGGTCAGTGAATTTAATATACATTTTGGCAAAGGGAAGATGACAGTTAACTTCTTGCCGAGCCTCACTAAAGTGGGTTTTCTCCCTGGAAAGGAGGGAGTGGTTTCCCCCAGGATGCCAGTGGGCCCGGGGCCTGAATTCTGTCATGGCCTCTCTGTTCTGCCCACCTTGACACTCACAGGGGGGTCGGGGGCCACAGAGCGTCCTGCTGAGGGGGAATCTGAGAAGCAGCTAGACTTGCTCCAGATCCAGCAGGGCCTGGGTGGGGCAGAAACCCTGGTTCCTGCTGCTCCCGCTCCTCCATCCAGGATGCAGGCTCCCTGCTCAGTGCTCCCTTCTTGGAACTCTAGGGGAGAATGTGGGCGTCATTGGGCTCTTACAAGGGTCCCTGAGGTCAGATAACTGATCCCAGGTCTCCAAGGCCCAGATGTCAGCCCCTCAGTGCTGGGAGGCTCTGTCTTGGCTGCTGTGGGGAGCTGTCTCCCCCTCCACTGCTTCCCTCAGCAGGCCGGCTCCCCCTTCCCCAGCACCCCAGGCCCTGCAGCCTCTCACTTGGCTTCTTGAGAAGTTATTACATGCTTGGTGACGTCACAGCCCCCCCCCCGCCCAGCCTGGGAGCAAGAGAGCATCAGAGGCCTGAGGAGGTTTCTGTGGAGAAGTCAGAGTCCCTTCGTTCGCCCAACAAAGGCGCCCTGTGCAAGTGTGGTCACAGCAATGCTGTCGCCGCCACCGCAGAACTGGAATGAAGCTGGCCAGGGCTTCCCCAAAGTCTCTCTCTGGTTTTATACAACCCAATAATGTTCCCAGTTACAGGCGTGAGCAAGCCGTCCTGCAGTGAGAGCCAGGCAGCTCTTGCTAGTGGCCCGGCTGTGGCCCGCTCTGGGGGCCTCCCAGGCTGAGAGGGAAACAGTCCCCCTACAGCCCCTCAGTGGTCACCAGGCCGCAGCGAGGTCGCCCTGCCCAGGAGGGTGGGAGCCACGGTCCCCCAGCTCGGGGCTTCAGTCCCGTCCACCCCCCTCAGAGTGGGGCCTCGGGGAAGCTGAGAGAAAGTCTCGCCTGTTCTGGATGCCGCAGGCAGCGTGGCCACAGTGATCCCCTTCATGTGTCACCGCTGGCTGTAAGCGCTGTGTTTGGCTTGGCAAAACGGCTATTTAAATAGCAGTGAAATGTGTCACTGGAAAAAAAATTAGCTCATGTTTCCTTTGCCATTTCTTCATGATTTCCATTAAAAGTGTAACCACGGGTAATAAATTAACAAGATCTGTAAAAGCGACCATAGGAAACCATGGATCCAGAATTCTTATAAACTTCTAACCCATGGAACTAAAAAGCAAGGCTACTTGGGGGAAGGGGATCGGGTCACCCATACTTCAGCTCTCTTTGTGTCTGATTCCCACCCCTTCCCCCCACCCCCAAAGTAAAAGGAAGCCTTCTTTTGGGGGTTGCTGTGATTATCAGGGGTGAAATTCTTCACTTAGAAAACCCAAAGCCTTTGGGCATTGCTTGCTTGGCACTTCCTGTTTCATAAAAAAAGTAAGGAAAAAAGAAACAACAACAAAAATCCCCAAAGTCCCCCTACCAAAGTGTAATCCATCTTTCCCCAATTGTGCCACACCTGGTCCTAACCACACTGCAGTTCTTGAATTCTCAAGTCTGGAAACCAGACGGGTTCCCATGGGTGGCTGATGTCAGATTGCAGCTTGGTCACAGATAGGAACACTGAGGGCAAAGAAAAATATTTGCAGTGGGCTCCAAATCCAATAATCAGCAGACAATAGGAGATGGGTGAAGGGGCAGCCCTCCTCTCTCCCCTCCCCCACAATGCTTGTTTGTGCTGGGTTGGGTCGCAGGAGTGGGTCACTGCAGAATGCTGAGTGTCTTTCTGGAGGCAGTACAGTGGAAAAGCTGCTCCCAGGAAGGCAACCCTAAGGAATGTGTTTGGAGAGACAGATAAGGGCTATGGGGGAGTGTGCTGCCGATCCTCACCCAAGGAACGGAGAGTGGGGGACAGGACAGAGGGAGTGTGTTAGTGTTACACCACAGCTGACCAGGCAGGGGAGAGGGCTGAGGGATGTGTGTTCAGTATTATATCCAGGACTGGAAAGAGCTGGGAGAGAGGACTGGAGGAGCGTGTTTAGCGCTACACTCAAAGGCTGGGGAAGTTGAGGACAGGGTTGGGGAGTGTGTTTAGTATAACACACAGGGCTAGGGGACCAGGGGAGAGGAGTGAGAGAGTGTGTTTAGTATTATACCCAGGGCCAGAGGAGTATGTGTGTATGTGTCTGTGTCTGTGTCTGTGTCTGTGTCTGTGTGTGGCGGTGTTGGGGGGGAGGGGACTGGAGGAGTGTTTAGTGCTACACTCCAAGGCTAGGGAAGTTAAGGATAGGATTGGGGCGTATGTTTAGTGTTACACACAGAGAGTGGGGGAATGGGGTTGAGGACTGGGGGAGTGTTCAGTGTCACACAGGCCTGGGGGACTGGGAGTGTGTTTAGTGTTACACTTAGGGACCGAGGCAGTGGGGGCAGGATTGGAGAATGTGTCAGTGCACCCAGGGCTTGAAGAGCAGAGCCCTGAGGAGTGTGTTCAGTGTCACACACAGGGCTGGGCGAGTGGGAGAAAGGAGGGGGTGGGGGTTGAGTGTCTCACAGAAGGCTGGGAAGTGTTGGGTACTGTGCGAGCTGGGGGGTGTGTTCAGCATCCTGCCAAGGGACTCAAGTGTGGGGCACACAGAGCTGGGCAGGAGGGCAAGTGGTGACTAATCTCTTTTTTGCCTCTGGTCTCTGTGGCTCTGGTCACTCCTGTTCCTCGTGGTTTCTTGTCCTCCTGTCCCTTTCATGAATATCTCAACCTACCTATATTAGTCTAATATGACACACCCCTTTGTCTCCTGTTAGATAGAAGATGGGGTGGGAAAAGGGAATTTGGTGCTGTTTTCTGATCCCCAGGTTACCTTCTGTCCTTAGAGCCCAATCCTTATTACGTATTAGATCCTGGGCTAAGCAGGAGGTTTGTGTAGGCCATTTCTTATTTCCCCTGGGGCAGTCCCTTCTCCCAGAAGGCAGCGGTGTGGAATGCGGAGGCCTTTGTCACAGTGAAATTGAAGAGGGCTCTGGCGGCATCTCTTTCCCCATGGATTTTCACTGTCATCTCTCCTCCTATCCCCCTCCTGCCCCTAATTCCAAACCTTCCTCCAGTCCACACAGATGCCATTTTCTGTGGCCAGTTTCACCAGCACCTTGTTTCCAGGGTGTCTGGCTTCCCTCCATTGTTCCCCTCTGTGAGGCAATGGGCAGTGGTGTGCAGCCCTCCTGAGGTTTGGACCCCAGAAGGAGCCCTAGGCTGAGGGCTCTGCCAAGGCACCTGCTGCAATGAAGGAGAAACATCTGCTTATTTTGTTTACATTGCATCCAGATGTTTGGGTGCCATGTAGATGCAGCCCGTGGGTCTTCTGAATGTCTGGCTGGAAAGAGCTTCCCTCTGTTTGCAGCTGGGAGGCGGGGGGGGGCACGGGGGGGGTTGGTTGAACTGAGAAGGAAATGGGGCTGGTGCTGGATCCTGCCTGGGGATAGGGTGGGGGAGGCAGGAAGGCAAGATGAGGAGCTGGGGGAGGATCACAGCCCAGGGAACAACTGGAACAAGGTTCCTCATAAACATTGGATCTGTTTACAAAGCCACCAGTGGACGCCAGCACTTGCCAAATCCTTTTATTGGTGTGTGTGTGTGGTACTGGGGATTGAACCCAGGGACGTTCTACCCACTGGGCTACACCCCCAGCCCTTTATATTTTCAGACACGGTCTTGCTAAGTTACCGTGTGCTGGCCTCGAACCTGTGATCCTTCTGTCTCAGCCTTCCAAGTACTGGGATTACAGGCATGCGCCACCACGTCAAATCTTGACTCCAAACCTTGATTTTGAAGAATTGCCCTTTGTAGTGCTTCCCAGATGCCAGGGAAGGGCATACTGTGTGCTCTGGGGCCCCTCCTGCACCCCTGGCTGACTGCTCTCCACACACCCTGGTCAGTGCCTGGGAGGCAACACAGTGTCCCTGAGGCCCCTGGTCGAGAAGGCCAATTAACCATGCTGGGCAGAGAGCATAAATCACCACGCTCCCCCCTTTCCTGGGCTTGGGGCTGGAAAGTATCAGAACTGTGCAAATACTTGGGATGTTTCTCTTTATTAGTGATAAAATATTGGACGTCAGCGTGTGCTGTTTCATGCCCTGCCTCGGACAGTTGGAGCAGTAATTGTGATGAATAGGGGCCCTGGGGCAGGGCTGCAGGCGTTTAAGAAGGCTCTGTGGATGAAAATATTAGGATTGATTAAAGGTCAAATACTTTATAAATTTATCAGTGCTGGATACATTCTCCCGAGGTGGGGGCTACCCCTCTAAGCAGTTGAAAAGAACTCATATGGTTGAATGCTCTCCTACCTCCTTCCCTCCTGCCCCAATGCATCTTACCTACAAATCTGATTATATTTATCCCTTGGTATCCCAGGGGCATTGGTTAGAGGAGTCTCCAGGTGCTAAAGTCCCTTATATAAAGTGGTGTAGCATTTGTGTATAATGTATACATATCCTTTTATATACTTTCAATCATTTCTAGGTTATGTGTAATATCCAGTACAATGTAAATGCTATGTAAATAGTTGTTATACTGTGTTGTTTAGGGAATAAGAACAAGAAAAAAAGTCTGTACATGTTCAGTACAATTTTTTTCAAATAGTTTCAATCCATGGTTGGTTGAATCCACGTATGTGAAACCCACAGATATGCACAGTCTGTAAATGAGCAGACATTTTCCTATAATTTGTGTGCCCTTTGCTTCTGCTGCCAGGAGATGAGTTCAGCACAGACGTTTGTGGGCAGGAGTCTGCCTGGGATGGATCCGTGGGGATGGAGTCCGTCCAGGCTTCCAGGACTGCTCTGACAGCAGGCAGACCCTCCAGGGGACGTGTTATTAGGAGTTCCAACCACCCACCAAGGAGCCTGCAGGGCAGAGAGGAGAGTGTCCACTGATTCTGTCCTTTCCAGGCAGAGGAGGGTCTGATTTCTTGCAGTTGGATAAAGAACTCTTTGTAACTGGCTGCCCAGAGGCTCCCTGTTCAGGCACAGCAGCGAGCTTCGCCCACCTCTTCAGGAGAAGGCTCACTTACAAATATGTGTTGAGGTGGGAGCCATTCTGGGGTGCTGGGAATGAAGCAGAGAATAATACAAATGAAAAGCCCCCATGGCCAGGTGTGGTGGCACACACCTGTTATCCCAGTACATGGGAGGCTGAGACAGGAGGATCACAGGTTCGAGGACAGCCTCAGCAATTTAGCACAACCCTATTTCAAAATAAAAAATTTAAGCCGGGCGTGGTGGCACATGCTTGTAATCCCAGTACTTGGGAGGCTGAGACAGGAGGATCACAGGTTTGAAGACAACCTCAGCAACTTAGCAAGGCTTTCAGCAACCTAGTGAGACCATGTTTCCAAATAAGAAATTAAAAAATGGGGCCGGGGGTGTAGCTTGGAGGTAGAATGCCTCTGGGTTCAATCCCCAGTACCAAAAAAAGAAAAAAATTAAAAGGGCTGGGGGTGTAGCTCGGAGGGTTCAATTCCTAGTACCAAAGAAAAGCCCCATGAATATAAGCTCCATGGCTTATATTCAAGGGAGGAGAGAGAAAACAAATCTATGAACCTACAAACCACAGAGACACCAAAGTGGTAATGAGTGCTAAGGGACAGGAGTGGGGAGGGCAGCAGGCGAGGTGGCGTCTTGGAGATGGTCAGGGTGGTCTCGCAGGAAACCGCGAGGAGGAGGCAGCGAGCCTGCAGGTGTTGGAGGGAGAGGGTGTATCTGCAGACTGGCCTAGTTGCATCCGCGCCTGAGTATTTTAGTATTGGCTGTTCACATTCCTTCTGGAATTAAGTGTGATATAGAAAACATACAGAAAGTAAATGAGGTAGAATAAAACCTGTTCCAAAAAAAGAGGTGGCCAAAACTTTAGGCCTGTAGCTTTCATTGGAGTCACCTGGAAGGTTTGTTAAAATGCCAATTGCTAGTCAGGCACAGTGGCACATGCCTATAATCCCAGCTACTTGGGAGGCTGGGGCAGGAGGATCTAAGTTGGAGGCCACTTGGGCAACTTAGCGAGACCCAGTCTCAAAATAAAAGGTAAAAAGGGCTAGGGATGTTGCTCAGTGGTAGAGAGCCCCTGGATTCAGTCTCCAGTATTGCAAAAACAAAAACAAACAGCACACAACAACAACCCCCCTCCCCAAACCAAAATAAAAAATCAAAACAAATTGCTGGGCCCTACTCCCAGAGTATTCAGTTCAGGAGGGGTCTGAAATTTTGCAATTCTAGCAAGTTCCCAGGTGCTGCTGCTCTGCTGCCAATCCAGGCACCACACTTTGACAACTACTGCCTAAACCAACAGTGCCTGCTCTGGTTATCAGTGAGGCACCCTGGAGGAGATAAACTTGGAGAAAAGTTGGGAATAGGTACACATAGCAATTTCTCCACCTCACTTTTTAAAAATAAGGAATAGTAAAAATTAAATCATCCAGTGGGTGTAGTGGGAGGGTCAAGGTGTAGGCAGGTGGAGGAGCCGCTCAGTGGGTCCAAGTTGAAGCTGATACTCCCTCCTTCCCCCAGTATCCTGGGCGGGGGCAGAGAAGCCAAGAGCCAGGAGAAAGAGGGAGAACACCTGTACCTGGCCAGGGGTTGGCCGGCTCAAGACTAAGAGCTAGAAGGCTCAGATGGCAAAGTTAGAGAGTGTTCTTCCCCCAGGCCTAGTCAAGTCTCACAAAGTGCTGGGGTGGGGACACAATACACGATTCTAAAGGTAGCATTTCCCAAGTACGTGTAACACTTCTACCAAGGCATGTCCATAGATGTCACCAAAAAAGGATTCTTTTGTCAAATCTTTGAGCACACTGGAAAATTTCTTTACTTGCAGAACTTAGTGTGTTTAGTGTGCAAATATGCATTGTGAATCTCCCCAAAGAAGAATCTAGTATTTAGGGTTTCTTTCTTTCTCTTTAAAATATGTGTGGTTGAGGATTGAACCCAGGGGATTTCTACCTCCGAGCTATACTCCCAACCCCCTTTTTTGAAACAGGGTCTCACTAGGTTACTGACTGTATTGGACAGGGTTCACTAGATTAACAGAATTCACAGAATGAGTATATTTGAAAAAGGGATTTATTAGATGGGCTTACAGTTTGAAGCAATGTAGTCCCAAGTTCTGACTGCACGTGGAGAGTCAGAGGAACCAGTAGCTGGTCGAGCGGTCTAAGAGCTGGAGTCTTAGGATCGGAGCAACCACTAATTCAGTCCCAGTCCAAGACGTGAAGATCAGGAAGCTCTTTGGGGAAACGATGGTGAAGTTTCAGTTCGAAGGGCTGGAGGCCGAGAAGATCAAGAAGCTCTTCAGAGAAACGGCGAAGCCGGCGGCCGACGATCTCAGGCGAGAGCAGATGCATTTTCCTCGGAAAGAGTCGCGCGCGCTCTACGCGGCTTCTCCCTCTTTTATCTAAGTCCGCACCTATCAGAATCCTGCTGTCTACATTCAGGGCAGGCTTTCTGTTTAATCTGCTGTTACACACCCAAAGTCACATGATCTTGGGTGTGTCATGATCTGGTCAAGTTGACAACCTAGATTGACTATCACACTGACCCTCACTAGGTTGTTGAGGCTGTTCTCAAACCTGCCATCCTCCTGTCTCAGTCTCCCAAGTAACTGGGATTACAGGTGTGTGACACCATGCCTGGCAGTGTTTTTTAAACATGTTTCCTTCCTTCCTTCCTTCCTTCCTTCCTTCCTTCCTTCCTTCCTTCCCTCCTTCCTCCTTCCTCCCCCACTTTTCTTTCTTTCTTTCTTTCTTTCTTTCTTTCTCTTTCTTTCTTCTTTCTTTCCCTTTCCTTTCCTTTATTCATTTATTTACTTATTTATATTTACTTATAGACAGGGTCTCAAGTCCAGGCTGGACTTGAAGTTTTCTAGGCTGACCTCGAACTTGCAATCTCCTGTCTCAGTCTCCTGAGCAGCTAGGAATACAGGTGTGCACTAATGCACCCAGCTTCTTAAATATTTTGACCACAGACTCTCCATCTCTTTTTCATGGGTCATCTTATAAGATGTACTTTGGAAAGAAAACACTGCTCTTGGGACTAAGTGGTCTTCGCCAACCCACACCAATGGTAAAATGATGAAAGCCTCACCCAGCCAAGAACTCCAAGGCCATCTTCAGCAGACAAGAAATCAGTCCTATGTTCTGCTAAAGACTGCTAGATTGGATCAGGAGGGCCCCAGATCTGCCCAGGGTTCAGAGCCCATCCTTAGGTCTCCATGGGTCTTTTTCTTTTCTTTTTTTTTTTTTGGTACTGGAGATTGAACCCAGGAGCATTCTACCTCTGAGCTATGCCCCAACTCTTTTTATTTTCTTTTATTTTGAAACAGGATCCCACTAAATTGCTGAAGATTTTGCTAAGTTGTTGAGGCTGGCCTTGAACCTAGGATCCTCCTGTCTCAGCCTCACAAGTACTAGGATTACGTGTGCGCCGCCACACTCAGCTTCTATGGGTCTTTGAGGAGAAGGCTTGGGTGCTTGGGCTCCTGAACCTTGTGTGCTTGCTTTGAGCAGGACCAGAAGACACTCTCACCCCCATGGATATCTGAGTGTACCATGCAAAATGTGTAGAAGCCTGTGTTGTACTGGCAGGGCTGGTGGAGTTGGTCTGACGGGGTGCGGGTCCGCGCTGACTCAGTGTGTGGCTCCTGCTTAGCAGCAAGGCCTGCAAAGCGGGGAAGGGGAGGGGCCCAGCCGCGTCTGGAGAACAGCAGCCGGATATTTACGACTATGATGGTCCTTCTCTAGTGGACCTGCTTTGGAACATAAATAAACTTAATAGGCTTCAAATAATTGTGACAACTGAGTTTAAACCCCAGACTGTGGTCCAGGGCAATGGCTGTCTCTCTCCCCAGAAAGCACCAAGCAGCGAAGCTGATCCCACTGAGCCAAGTCTCGTTCCTCAAGCGAGGCCAATAGCAGCACCACTGACGTGGTGGGTCTTTGGACAAAAAGATGGAGCTGGGGCCTGGGGAGTGAACCAGAGGAAGGACGTCTGTTCTTGCAGAATGTCCCAGGCTGAGATGAGTCACTCACCTCGCCCAGGCCCCAGCCTAGTGGGGCAGATTTCCGATCCTGTTCCTTCTCTATGGGGGAGGACGAGCCTGTCTGTCTCCCCCTGCCCAGCCATTCCCAGAAGCTGTTGAGGGGACACGTAGAATTAGAACTTTGGTTCAAGGCACAGGCATATTCGGAACATTTTCTTTGTGTAAGAATCAAGAAAGGCACCTATTTCTCACGCAGAGCAAACTGGGGTAAAAGGCCATAATGCACAGCTATAAAGAAAACAAGAGAGATAATAGATGAGATTAGTTTCTGCTGAGCAGGGATGGGACTTTCCAAGGGTGGGAGAAACCTAAACAAAGGCACGGAGATGAGAGGGTTCGAGGAATGTTCAGAGAACGGTACGGTCGAGTGAGAGAGCAAGCAGGAAGAACATGTTGAAGCCAGAACTTGGACAGTCTTTGCTTTCACACTGAGGGATTTGGATTTTATCAAATAAGCACTACCAAGTCAAGTTTTGTTTTGTTTTATTTTTTGTGGCACTAAGGATTGAACCCAGGAGTGCTCTACCACTGAACTACATCCCTAGCCCTCTTTATTTTATTAAAAATTTTTTTATGGTACTGTGGGTTGAACCCAGGGTCGTTCTACCTCTGAGCTACACCCACACCCCTTTTTATTTGTGTTTATTTTGTTTTTTGGAAACAGGGTCTCGCTAGGTTGCTGAGAGTCTCACTACATTGCTGAGGCTGGCCTCAAACCTGTGATCCTTCTGTCTTAGCCTCCCAAGTACTGGGATTACAGACGTGCACCACTATGCCTGGCTTCTTTATTTTATTTTGAGACAGGCTCTCATCAAGTTGCCCAGGCTGGTCTTGAACTTGCAGTCCTCCTGCCTCAGCCTTTGGAGTAGCTGAGATTACAGGCATGTGCCACAACACCTGGATCATATCTTAATTTTTTAAAGTAATGCATGTATAGAGTAAAATCTTTAACCAATACACCCCTGATCCCCAGGCACCCAGTTCCCTTTCCAGAAGCATCTGCTGTTACTAATATCTTGAACATTCTTCCAGAAATAGTCCATGTCTTTAAAAATGTGTATGTGACTATATCTCCCAATATAACACAAATATTAGCATGTTATATACACTGCCCTGTACCCTGCTCATTATACTTGAACATAGATCTTGGAGGTTTTTGTATATGTGTGTGTGTGTGTGGGGGTGTGTGTGTGTGTGTGTGTGTGTGGTACTGGGAATTGGACCCAGGGTCATTCTACCTCTGAGCTACACACCCAGCCCTATTTTATTTTTATTTTAAAACAGGGTCTTGCTAAGTTGATGAGAGTCTCAGTACTTGCTGAAGCTGTCCTTGAACCTGCGATGCTCCTGTCTCAACCTCTCATGTACTGGGATTACAGGTGTGTGCCACCACGCCCGGCTCAATCTTGGAGATTTTAAAGTGAAGCTCATTGTGATCCATAGTTTATTTAATAAGACTTTGCGGATGGACATTTGGTGTTTTCAATCTTTCACTCTTTCAAATAATGAGGAGATAAATATCCTTGTAAATTCAGAGACAGGAAATTGCTTGGTCAAAAGATATTTGCATGTTTGCTATTGGTATACTTCACATGGAAGAATTCAATGCAGAGGATGCTGGGACAGGTTTATTTTAGGAAGGGTCTTTTGGAGGCAATGGGATGACAGGTAGGCGGGGAAGAGACAAATTAGGTGTTATGATTAAACTGGGCAAGATAAGATGAGGGCTGGAACAGAGCACTGACTGAGGAAGCGAAGGACGAGAGTGGAAGAGACACTAGTAACTGATTAGATGTGTCTACATGAGAGAGGAGAAATCAAAGACAGCTCAGAGCTCCAGGATGGGGATGAATTAACCACAGATAGGATGCATAGCTTTAATCAGATTCCTTAACAGTAGGAATGTGTCTACATAGCTAGGAAAGCAGAAAGCTAAAAAAGAAGCACCTCAGACCCTATAGAGCAGGAAGCAGATGGATACTTAAAGAGAAAAAGGGGGGCTCAGTGGTAGAGCACTTGCCAAGCATAGGTGAGGCTCTGGGTTTGATGCCCAGCACTGCAAAACAAACAACCTGAGAGGGTCTTCCTGATGTCCCCTGGGATGTGTTGATCAGACCCAATGTACTTTCAGACAAGGAAGATGTCAAGGGCATGGACTTGGAGTCCTTGAGTTTGGATGTAGCTTTTGAGTTGAGTTCCGAATTTCAGTGGCTTACACAATAGAAGACTTTTTTTGGTGTGTGTGTGTGGTACTTGGAATTGAAATCAGGGGCATTCTACCTCCGAGATACACCCCAGCCCTATTTTTTTATTCTTTATTTTGAAACAGGGTCTCGCTAAGTTGTGGAGGGCCTCATGAAGTTGCTGAGGCTGGCTGCGAACCTGGATCCTCCTGTCTCAGCCTCCCAAGTATGGGATTGCAAGCGTGTGCCACCACGTCGGCTTATAGAAGCCTATTCCTAACTCACATCACTGTCTGATTCAGGTTGATAAAGAAGGGACTCCGCTCAAAGTAGCTACTGAAGACTCTGTACTCTTCCACATCCAGGTTCTATCCTCTTTGAGGTCCTCAGAATCTGCTCCATTCAGTTGTTGCCCAGGAAAAGACAGAGCTGTGGATGGGCAGGATTTAAGGACCAGAACTGGAAAAAACATAAATCACCTCCATCTACTTTCTACTGACCCGAATTGGGTCACATGGCTGCATCTAACAGCCTGAGAAACGGCATCTTGCTGTATGACTGGTAGGAAAAGGGACATGCCTGTGTCTCTGGGGCAAGTCATTCAACATCTCAGAGGCTCAGTTTTCACATCTGTAAAGCAGGAATGGTGGTACTATTACTTTGTAGGTAAGATTATTGTGAGGACTAAATGAGGTTAGATATGCCATCTGTTCAGTGACATCTGTAGAAAAATATCACTGTAGTGAATATTTATATACATTCATAGCGTGTGCTCTTTGGTTGTGACCCTCTGAGAACAATTACGCTGGTTTTCTCTTTCTTTGTCCACTCCTGGTCTATGCAGACAGAGGAAAGCTTGGTCTATGTATGACTGACCTGGATCATTCTGGCCCCAAAGTAGATTTATTTTCTTGAAATAAATCATTTGGTTTGGCTGACTCCGCAGGTCAAATTCATGAGATTATTTCCAAATCTCACTATGGCTGGTCCGTGTAGACACAGCCACAGCCTCTGCCAGACAGCTCCGCTCACATATGCAGGCTGCAGGATTCCTGTTCGTTCTTTCATGTTATTCCCACACTTCAGAAGTCTGGAGGGAAGCTGAATGTTTGCTGTTCTGGGATCATTTGAAGCTGGGCATGCAAAGAGTTCCGAGTCACTTTTAAGTCTGCCCGTAGGAAATCTTTCTTGGCAACCAGACAACTAGAATTAGTTATTAAAGGCATGTCAAATGAATAAAGACACCTCTGTGAGGAAAACCGCAAGAGCAGTTACTTTTTCTAATATGAATGGGAGGCTAATATCAAATCACCTTTAATTTTCCACTCTTTCTTTGCTGTTTCGATGGGAGGTCAAATCTAATAATACAGATACAAGGGAAACCACTTCTGTTTTCATCTATCACCGTACATATGCCCACTGCAGATGTGTCTTAAACCAGGTCTGGAATGTAAGTGAGTACCTGCACACTGACAAGGCCGTTTCCTCTGGGAATGTTCTACTGGATGCCAAGCCCGTGTTGCCCGCACAGGCTGTGAGCAGCTGATCCGTGAAACAGAATAAAGCATGGTCTTGTCGATAAGCCACACAGCCCACAGAGCCCAGGCCACAACATTTGCTGGAAGGCAAGGATGCTCCTGCAGACTCGCCACCCTGTTCCATAAGGACCAGGGCAGAAAAGGAGCGCGAAGGCATTTCCAGAACACAAGCCTGCTTTCCAGATGCGAGTCACCCAAGGCCCAGGGAACTCTCTTTTCCATATTTAGGGTCACTATGGATAGATTTGCAAGCAGGGGCGCTGGTGAAGACCAGGAAGTGCTGTATTGCGCTTAGGAGGCTCCAGAATTGGACACTCCGCCCCGGTGCTGCTGTGTTTTGTTGTTATAATGGGCATTGTGCCGGATTTCTCTGGCCTTGATTTTCTAATCTATAGAGTGGGGATAATTCTCACATGGCTGTTGTGAGGATTAAAGAGCTAATTCTTTTCTCTTTTTTTGTGATGTTGGGGAATGGAACCCAGGGCCTCACTCATGCCAGGCAATTGCTCTAATATTGAGCTAGATCTCTGCCCTAAATGAGCTACTTTTTATAAAGCACTTAGGAGAAATGTTTGGTAAGCTCTTGGTGAATGTTGACTACCCCTGCTAACAATAATATAACAATAAAATAATTGTCCAATGGGGAAAGGGACCCATGGGGGATGGATTTTTTGCATAGGTGGGTCACAAAAGGTATACACACTTCATATGGAAGGGAATTGGTTAGTTTGGTTCTGTAAAGTATAGCTGCTTTGGCTGTCCAGTTGGGTAGAAACAACTTGAGCCTTCATGGCCAAATAGTTGAGTTGCCTCTGCACAGATGCCCTCCCGGGCAGGCAAGTTCATCTTCTGAAAGCAGAGGTTTTCATTGACAATCAAAAATACAGAAACTACATGTCTTCTTCAGTTCAGGCTGCTATAACAGAATACCACAGACCGGTGGCTTAAACAACATTTATTTCTCACAGTTCTGGAAGCTGGGAAGTCCACAATCAAGATGCTCACAGATCCAGTGTCTAGTGAAGGTCCTCTTCTTGGTTTGCAGACTGCCATCTTCTCAATGTTTCCTTGCGTGGCTCTAGTCTCTTCCTCTTCTTATAAGGACACTAATCCCATTATGGGTCTCCAAACTCATGAATTTATCTAAACCTAATTACTTCTTAATAGCTAAACCTCCCAAAAGTTTTCACTGGGGGTTAGAGACTCAACATGAATTTTGGAAGAAAACAAACAAGCAGTCTATAGCACCATTTAACTGAATAAGCTCACTCCAGCCTCCTGGACACGACCCCCCTCAGCTGGGCCTGCAGGGTGAGGTCTCTTTGAGGGCTTTCTTCTATCCTGTGTTTTGTGTGTCTAAAATATTTCAGTGTCTTTTTCTTTAACTGTTGAGGGCCAAGGTGCCATTTGCAACGTTTGCCCCAGGGTCTAGGTGTAGGTCCACCTTGTGGCCTCCATGGCCTCCGTCCTTGGTCCCCCTGCTCCCCTTCCATGGTCACTAAGGTGTATCTTCCTGGCTCTCGGGCCCCTACCATGCGGTTGCTCTGGGGTTTCTGAGTGTGTTGTGAAATTGGCTAAGTGTCATGGTTTCTCAGTTTATAGGTTCATGTTGAGGGATGGGCAAGAAACCTAGCATGCTCTTTGGGAACAGTTTGCAAAGTGAGATCAGGGCAAGTAGCCAGGGAATTCAAAGAGCTTTTTAACTCTTTTTGCCTTTCTTACCTCCGTATTTGATAGTTGTAGATGTAATCACTGTTTAATTAACTGACCAATCAATAACGTTGAAGCCTAAATTATGTGCATCATCCTCTTGATCAGGACTTCAGGATGCAAATTAAAGAAGAAAAAGTGACTTTGTCTTTTCTTTTTCTTTTATTTTCTGCTTATTCATATTCCCTTCTTGTTTCAAAACAAAGGATCTATTCTAAGGTGGCTAATTTATCTAAGTAGAACCCAAATGAAGATGGGAAAGGAGCCCGTCCCTCAGATACTAGAACATGGCCATCTGTTTGAATGTTTGCCTTTGCAAACCAAAGCAAGCAGTTGATTGGACTTTTCCCCCCAACTATTTGTTGTTCTCTAGAAACACAGCCTAAGGCCTTTGACAGAAGATGGAGCCTGTGCGTGTGTGTGAGTGTGTGTGTGTGTGTGTGTGCGTGTGCGTGTGTGTGTATGTGTGAGAACAAGTGCTGGTGAAACAGAAAATGGAACAGCAGAAGTGCCTGTGAGTCTGCTCTGTGGCAGGTGCTTCATTCCACTTAGTCTGTTTAACAGCTCAAAGGGGAAAGTATTATTGTTATTTACGAGGAAACGGAGACTTAGGAAGGTGGCATAGTTAGTTCAATCCCAGTACCAGCTAAGAGGAAGACCAACTCCAGACGGGTCTGTCTGCAAAGGCTGAGCTCTTGTCACTTTGAGAAGGGAGGTGGGAGGAGAGGGAGGCGGTGAGCCTATGGGAGCGGGCATGTGGAAAGAGAGAACACTCAGCTCTCAAAAATCCTGGAAAGATACCAACGGAGTCTGAGCCATGTGCTGACTGTGCACCTTAACTCACACGTACCTTAAATTCTGTCAGTCAGTCTGTGAGTCAGCCCTCTCACCTGGTTCCCTTCTCTTCTTTCCTTCCTTTTCTTGTCTGCCTGAGGCCTGATATGCCTTGTTTTCCTAGATGCTGAAATCTGGGTCTTCTCCATTTGGAGCTGCTGGTGGTGGGGGCCAGGACCTTGCTTAGGGGCCACTGCCTGTGCAGGGGTGAGTCCTTCGTTCCCTGCCCTGAACTGGGTCACCTGTGGGAGGGTGGCCAGGGCCAGTGGTGAAGCTGCTGCTCCCAGCAGCTTGGTCCGGAAGCCACCCCACAGCCCTTCACCTTGCTTCCTCTGCTTCCTCCCAGTAAATGGCAGCATGGAAGGTTGTCTGCAGGCCGTTCTCCTTCACTAGTCACTAGAGCTGTGCCCAAGTCACCCAGATGTAGCTATGACAACGTGGCCATCAGAGGGCCATCAGAGGGAACTCTGTGAGAAGGAAGCTCCCTTCCTCTCCCTCCATCCTGCATCCTTCTTCCCAGGGCAGCTTCCCGTCACCCAGGAGCCCACAGCATCCCCTCTGCAGACCCGCCCGCCAGGGCGCTCCTGAGCCAAGAGCCAGGGCAAGCCCGTGCATACGAGGCCTCAATTTCACATTAGATTCACAAATTTAATTTCCTATTCCTTAATTTAATTCTGCATTTTAGTTTTGTTTTTATTATTTACATGGGTTCCCTTTAATGATTCCAAATTGCTGCTGCCCTCTAGCAGTATTTTGTCTTAGGTTAACTTCTTGAAAACCGATCGGCAGTGGAGTTTATTCCACACTGGGTTTAGTTATTTTCTGAAACGAAACACAATTAAATTAGAATAATGAACATGCTCTTTAGAGGATTAATTCATAATAAGCAGGCCATGTGCTACAGCTCACAGAAGAAAGGGCACGAGGATCGAAAGCTGTTTTTTCTGCCTAAATATGAAAAGTACATTCTGCAGAGCAGAACAAATCAGCTAATGACATCCAGAGCGCTGGCCAGCCCCTGAGCGGCACGCAGCTGGCATCTCGAGTTAGCGCAGTCCCCGCCCACACTGCTGCCTACCTTCTCTCCCCAAGAAGGCTGGCAGCGGGCGATGCATCTGCCTCTTCTTTCTTCAGGACAGATGATGGAGGCCACTGTGGACCTTCTAAATTCTACATCAGGAAGCCTCAACCTCCACAGCCTGGGCATCACGCACTTCATCCTCAGAGCTTCCTAGACCTGCCCTTCATTCCTTCTTTCACCCAGGGGACCATTCACTAGCGCCTGCACTGGCTCCTGTTAAGTACTGGGCATCCATGGACACACCCTGACAGACATCAGTGAAGAAAGTAGACAAGCCCCTGCTCTCCTGGAGGTTATAGTCCAGCAGGCAGAGACACACTGAAACAGCAGAAAGAATAAGTAGATGACAAGCATGGTAGAAGGTGATTAGCACTAAAGAACAAGGGAGGTTGAGTGGTGTGTGTGTGTGTGTGTGTGTGTGTTTCGCAGTTTTAACTGTGACAGGGCAGGGTAGGCTCATGGGAAAAGTGTCGACTGAGCCAAGACTTGAAGGTGAGAAAGTGACCCCGCTATGAGAGTGTGCCAGGGCTGAGTGTCCCAAAGGAAAGGACTCTAGCAAAAGCTGGCCAGTTAAGGAAGGATGAGGCCCCTGGGGGCTGAGGGGAAGGCGAGGCTTCTGCTTGGAAGGATGAAAGTCAGGTTGGGGTTAAGCAGAGGTTGGGCAGGATCTGACTTCTATTAAGGGACCTCTGGCTGCTGCTGGCTGAGGACAGACTTTAGTGGATGAGGTGGGGTAGGGCAAATGGAATTGGGGAAACTTGTTAGGAGGCTAAGATCTTAGGTTCTAAAACCACAGCCCACATTCCCCCATATCATGTCTGCTGGGCCTCCCGTGTTGATCTCAGGCCTCACAGCCAGGCCCAGGGGCTTAGAGTCCCCTGCCTCCCAGAGGGACCAGAATCATGGTTTTCAAACAGCCAGCGCTCATCCATGGTAATGTGTGGCCTTGGAGACCCCTCTGCAGCCCCTTGCCACCCCTCCCACTGATCCATGGACCAGAAGGCTGGATCCTGCAATGGAAGGGGCTTGCAGGAAGGGAACAGCTCTGTACTGTCCCTTCAGCTGATTCAGGTCCCTCAGAGGACGACACCCTCTCAGCCAGGTAACCAACAAGGTGTATGAGAGGTTTCTGTTGTGCAGCTGCCACAGAGACGGGACAGATCAAAGCAGGAGCAGTCCAACATCTGTGGCAACCACAGCAAGGGAGAGGCACAAACTGAATGAGTAAGTAAGCAGATGAATGATTACTGTGGGGGGATGAATGATTAATGAATAAATGAATGATTGATGAATGAGCAAACATACAGCCTGGGGCCAACTCCTCCTCTCAGCTTTTTGGGTATATATATATATATATATATATATATATTTTTTTTTTTTCCTGGGGACTGGGGAATAAAGATCCTTCCATGGCCCTCACCTCTGGAATTCCCCGCTGCAGCTGGGATCACCCCCATCTGACCCTGCAGGTGGAGGAAGCTTTAGCTTAGAAGCAGGGGGCTGGGGCTGCACAGGGTTCCCTGGAGGAAGGAGGCTGGAGCTACTGGGGCTGGGATGGAAGGTTGCTAGGACAGCCTGCAGGTCCTGAGGGAGGAGAGCTCCCAGGATCTGGGAGGAAAGAAGGCTGAGGGGAAAGAGAGGAAGAGGGGAAGAGGAGAGATTTGGTTTTTGCTTTCTTAATCCCACACGGACTATTCAGCAGATGCAGGTTCTCTGTGCAGTCTCCTTTGAGGGCCTGTTAGGATAGAGAAGTCCATCTCAACCAGCATTTGACTATATTATCTCAATGGGCAGGTAGGCTTTGGTGGCTGAAATTACCAGAAACTTTCCTGGATGGGGCTGGCTGGCAATGACTCTGGCTCCAGCCCAGGTGACCCCTGCATTGTGCTGGGGCCCTGCTGACACTTGACGGACTCCAACTTGCAAAAGCTGGTCTCCCAGTGTGGCCAGATGCTGGTCCTCTGAGGGAGATGTGCCCTATGGGGGAGGGTTCTAGGAAGCAGGGTCAGGAGACTGTGGGACTCAAAGTCCCGCCCAATTTTGGAGCAGAATCGTGCCTGGGGATTCCCATGGAATCTAGACTTTGGGTTTGAGGCCAAAATACTGCCCAGAAGAGTGTGTGTATACACCGTACTTTATTTTCAGAACTTGCATAGATAATTGCTATCAAAATGGCTCCAGTTGAATGCGTGTTTACTAAGGACAAGAAGCTAGGCTAAGAGCTTTGCATTCTTTATGACATTTATTTCTCTCATCGACCCCAGGATGTAACTATGTGTACTCTCACTTTACAGATGAAACAGGCACAGAGAGGCTGCGGAACTTGCTGGCAAGTGGTGGAGCCAGGATTGAACTTAGGTGGACTGTGGCCATTTGGAGTTAGAAAGTGAAAGGGACTTCTGGAGTCCTCTTCTAGCAATTTCTCTTATCTTTCACCCTCTAACACGGTGGTTCTCAACCCTTTGAGGGCTGCAGCCCCCTTTGAGCAAGTGATAAATGTGTAGAGCCTCTTCCTAGGAAATGTTTCATTCCCCCCAGTGCCTTCCATCCCCAGGGGATCTCGGGGTCCACAGACCCTCCTGGACCCTGCTTTAGGCATTTCTTTTCACAGTGACTGTTTTCCTTTCTCATAACCCAAGGGCACAGGGCAACCCTCAGGGCTCCAAAAATCACCCGTTGGGAATGGACTCAGACAGGACAGGTTAATCGATGAAAGCTCACCGCCAGCTCCTTCCATAATTGCATTCCTGCCTTTTCATCCTAACAGCCAGCACTTAGGGTAATTGCATTCCAATAAGGCTCCCAGGTCTGGGGCCTTTGGGGGCTTACCCTGGAACCTGTTGACATGCCATTTGCTTCCACAGGGGTTCAGGAGACCAAGACCAGCCTTTTAAAATTCTTCTCTGTTGTCTTTGCTATAAGAGAGACAAAGGACCCTGTAAAAGATCTTGCCCCAGATCCTACTGTCTTAACCCGCTCGAGTCAGCCCTGGAACCAAGGAGGCTCCCTTAGTCCTGGCCTGTCCCTGTGAAGTCAAAACAGCAACTCCTATTATTCCAAGTGGATGACCTCTGCAAATACCTGGCTTTGGAGTAGGGTGGCTGCCACAGGGTCTATCTAGCTAGGCAGAACCAGCTCAGGGCCTGAGACTGAAAGGCTTGGGAGCTGCCTGGGCTGGGTATTAAGCTGCCTCAACCCCCCCCCCCCCAGCTTCACTCATTTATCCGTAAGATTTATTGGAACCTTCCCAAAGGGCTCCTACTCTTTGCAAAGAAAACCCACAATGCAGGGAAGTAGGGAATCCCCCAAGAAACAGGGGTTTTCATGAATCCAGAGAGTCATATTTCCAGAAATATAACTTCCTCTCAAGAAGGCTCCTGCGTTCTCCAGGCACAGTGAAGCCCGCACAATTAACAGAAAAAGTGCAGGGTTCACGGTGATTTGAGTTTCACTGTTTCCCAAATAGAGATGGCTCCTCTGCTCGCCCCCACCCAAGGAATGAGGTATAAAATGGAGAGGTCTGGTGTTTGTTATATGACTTGCAGATGCCCCCTCCCCCACCACGGCCCGGAGCTTCTTTCCTGTAAGGAAAAGTTTCCTCTGGGAGTCTTTGGCCTCCGGGGACTGATCCACAGGCCTGGCTCCCTGTCCTGCATCCTCAGGGCTGATGATACTTGGTTTTCTCATCCCTGCTGAGGCCCTTGCCCAGAGGAAGTGGATGGGTTCAGGACAGAATTGGTCCACTGCAGGCAGGAGGAAGAGATGGAATTTGGCCTGCAGTGCGTGAAGAGCATCTTTGGTGGTTAATCCCCCCTCCGACAGGACAATACTATGGCTGATCTGTGGTTTAGCAGGCTGGGGTTTGAATCCTGGTTCTGCCAGTCATGGGCTGTGTGCCTTTGGGCAAGTCACTTCGCCTCCCTGTGTGTGTGTGGGGAGGGGGAATAAGATTCACTTTAGGAAATTAGAATTGAAGGTAGAACATGTGTGTGGCATTTGATGAGTGATTTCTTTTTTTCTGACTTCTAAAGCACTTGGCAGAGACCAGCAGGTACTGTTTGGTTGTTCTCTATCAGTGCTTTCCAGACCTGGTGCCCCCACCCCATTTATTCCCCACCCCAGCCTACGGCAGACAGCCTAACCTCGGCAGCTTTAGGCTTTCCCCAGCAGATCTGGTGCTCACTAACAGGTTTAGTGTCCTTCCTATGGTTCTTAGTAGCGGCCAGTGCAGCCTCAGACTTGGGGATACTTGCAGACAGGCCAATTTGTCCATCCCTGCCACCTCTGGTTAAATACCAGCATCCTTCATCCAAGTGCTGCTACACGCTGTCTGTGGGTGGAGAGACTGCACACCTTTTGTCGTGACAAGGATTGCTTGCAAATGGGCATCAGCCTCCTGGGATGGGCAGGGGCCAGTGGGGCTATGCCATGCACACACCCTCTTGTTCAAGGCCATGCCTGCCCCCCTCACTTCACTGCGACCACTACTGTAGCCAGGAGCAGCACCATCATGCTCACCCCCATAGTTGGCACCTAGCACCCCAGTCACGACCATCTGAGAGCATTAGGGAACTAACTCCCTAAGACACAGCAACCAGACCCTGGTAGAGGACCCCAGTGTCACCATTTCTTGGTATGTTTTGCATGCTTACAGGTTATGTGTTTAAATGGAATCTTGAAGTTGGTGGGTGGTGGGCGGGTGGGTGGAGGGAAGGGGGTACTAGAGGAGGGAGAGGAGGAGGGAAGGGGTCAGAACAGGCCAGAGAAGATTAGGGATTTAATTAAACTGCCTGTTTGGGTAAGGGCTTTTAGGGTGCAAAGCTGCTTTGCATAATAATGGCAGTTTATCTGAATTCCATTCTGCGGAGGAAGCTTCTTTCACACTTAATTACTGTGGCTAGTAAGCCTGGTTTTTCCTTAATGCCTCCCACCCCAGGATAAGCAGGGTTGCCTGTCTCTCAGCTTCAGCCACATAGCCATTGCTGGGGACAGACCCCCGGTCATCAGTCCTTGAAGAAGGCCTGTCCACGCACCAGGCAATACCTATGTTGGGGTGGAGGCCCTTGAGAATGACTCAATAAGGTCAGGTCTGGCTTCCGGGGTGTGTGAACCCTGAAGTCTCCAGATGGGGCTCCATAGCCAGTCAGGGCAGCAGAGAATGGCCTTATGCTTGGGCTTCTGTGACTGAGCCTGTGGTCCCTGCTCCTCGAACCTACAGACACCACACAGGGCCAGTATTCACCTGGTGGGTTCCAGCCTCTGAGCAGCAGCACTGAAGGAACACAGGTGTGGTCCTTAAGGGAGCAGGAAGGATCTGGACCAAAGGGACACTCCCTGGATGACTCCTAGGGTGGCCTGGGGTGCAGGGGCTGCATCTTTGGTGGGGTAGTGACTGTTTTTTCGGGCAGGACAGCATTCAGTGACCCATCAGGACAAAGTAAGGTAGACAGAAAGCTTGGTGGGGGGAGGCAGAGAGCCCTGATACAGACAGGGGGAAGTGGGAGGTGGGCCGCAGCATTTGGAGACTCCAGCACATCATGGTGGGGCAGGGAAGGGTTAAAGGGTTTGGGAACTCCTGTTTCCAATCACTTGTCAGCTAGCTTTGCTCTTAGCCTTATCAGCAGGGATAGGGCGGTGCAGGGAGAAGCTGAGAGCTTTCATTTCCAAGCTCTTCCCAGACTCCAAACTCTCAGAGTTCTCATTACCTTCTAAGGGCTCCCCCGCTCAGTCTCCCAGGAGGGTCATGGTAGGGGCTGGGAACCCAAACACATTTAATGGAGTAGAGTGCAAGTTACTAAATTCAACCCCAGGATGGTGGTGGGGCTGTAGAATCTCAGCAGTAAGCTTTCAAACTGCCCCTCCTCCTTCTCCCTATTCAGGAGAAAGCCTGGTTGGTGAAAAGCCATGGCTCCTCTCATTTGTAACTCACCGTTGCCTCACACCCTTCACCAGCTTTCCTTTACAACTATTGTGGAGCCAGAAATCTCTGTGATGTATTTGTGCAGTTGCTTTTGGAACTCAAAGTAAGGACCTCATATTTTGGGTGAGACTGCTTGGTAGATCTGACCCACGCTATCTATTCTTGGAGAGGCAGGCGATTTTCAGTTCTGCCAGCTCATGTGGTTACTAAACTGCCTAGTTCCGGCCCTCAGGGGATTTGATAAACCTACTTTTTATATCTCCATTCAAGTTGCTGGTTTAAAAGATGTAGCCTCAGCCGGGCATGGTGGTGCATGCCTGTGATCTCAAGTACCTGGGAGGCTGAGACAGGAGCATCACAGGTTTGGGGCCAGCTCCAGCAATTTAGTGAGACAGTTTCAAAATAAAAGATGAAAAAGGCTGGGGATATAGCTCAGTGGTAGAACACCCCTGGGTTCAATCCCTGGTAACACACACACACACACACACACACACACACACACACACACACGATAAAAAAATGTGCCTGGGAGAGGGCTGAGGGCACAGCCACTGGTCAGGCCTGTCAAGACTGTGTTCTAGAACTGGACATCAACCCGTGGTCAGCAGCCTTGGGTGTGGTTCTCACACCGGCTACTGATCCCCCCACATTGTGCTTCTCTAACTTGCCAGAAGGCTGTCCTGAGGAAAAACAAGCACCTTTCTGAAATTCAACACGGCTCCTGGTCCTCTGGCTCTCTCTGATTTGCCATTCTAGTAATCCTGCTAACGAAGGAAGTCAGGTCCATGTGATATTTTGCCGTATACAAGAGATAAATTATGAAGGTAAATGTAAACATCATAACATATAATTTTGTAAAGAGCAAGCGTGGCCTGCCAAGAGAAGGAGGCATGTGTCAGACCTGCCAGGGAGCCAGGTCTCTAAGAGAGAACTGTCCTAGGTGAGAAGTGGGGACCCAGGGGGATTCCAGTGAGTGGAGAATGGGGCTGGGGCTGCAGTGTGTCCACGAGGCATCAGTTGCAGTGATGTGGGGGGTCCTGGGACCACAAGGGTAGCTGTTGCTTCCCACTGCCGTGAGCTGAGCGGTTTCCTCCGCTGCGCGCCGCTGTGACGTCTCTGCTTTGGAGCCGGCTGACCATGGACTAAACCTCTGAAACCACAAGAACACGAAAGCCTGGAGTATTTCCTGAAAGCATCTCCAGCCGCCTGCATAATTAACAATCAGATCTTAATGACTTTTGGCTGTTTTGGTTAAGAATATGGCCTCTGGAGTCCAACCTCCTGGCTCAAATTCTAGTTTTTTTTGCCATTTCTGTACCAAAGGTTCTGTTTTTTTTCATCTATCAAAGAGGGACGGCATAGGATTATTTGAGAGCTTATATATGTTAAGTTATATCACACTCTTACCAGTGCCTATAACATGGTGAATCCTCACATGTTAGTGTATTTTTGTTTAATCTCTGCACAGGCGCTGAGATCCTAATAATTAAAGATTACAACTGGGCGTGGTGGTGCACTCCTGCAATCCCAGGACTTGGGAGGCTGAGACAAGAGGATTGCAGGTTCCAGGACAGCCTCAGCAGTAGCAAAGCTCTCAGCAACCTAGTGAGGCCCTGTTTCAAAACAAAAAATAAAATAGGACTGGGAATGTAGCTTGGAGGTAGAAAGCCTCTGGGTTCAATCCCTAGTATAAAAAAAATTACATTACAAACCAGGAGTGGTGGCGCATGCCTCTAATCCCAGTACTTGGGAAGCTGAGACAGGAGGATTGCAGGTTTGAGGTCAGCCTCACCAACTTAACAAGGCCTTCAGCAACCTAGTAAAACCCTGTTTCAAACTGAAAAATAAAAATAGGGTTGGTAGTGTAGCTCAGAGGTAGAGTGTCCCTGGGTTCAATCCCCAACACCAAAAGAAAAAAAAAAGAATATATTACAGCACGCACACAATGGATCTTGGGCTAGAACTTTTCCCTTGGCAACCAAGCCACAGGCCTCATTTCTTCCAGGTCTAGAATTTCCAGACAGGTTCTGAAGAGCCCAGGCTGTCTGATGCCTCCAAGACTCTACTAATGCAGATCCTTCTGGAATCTCTCTTCCTCTTGCCCACCTGGTGAACACCTTCCTTCCTTCCTTCCTTCCTTCCTTCCTTCCTTCCTTCCTTCCTTCCTTCCTTCCTTGGATTGAACTGAGGGACATTCTGTCTCTGTGCTACACCCCCAGCCCTTTTTTAAAACTTTGAAACAGGATCTTGCTAGGTTGTTGACAGTCTTGCTAAATTGCTGAGGCTGGCCTTGAACCTGCTATCCTCTTGTCTCAACCTTCCAAGTACTGGGATTACAATCATGCACCACCATGCCCAGCCTCTGACACCCCTTTTCATTGCAGGTTTTACATCCTCTAACAAGTCTTCTCAGATTCCTCCTTACCCTCTCCCATCGTGACCTTCTGTTCCTTGTACAGACATCTACATCTGCACCAAAACCGTTTTATTATATAGAGGTTATGGACACAGGCTTAGAAGTTTTGTAGATTTTAGCTCTGATTTTGCCATCTGTTTTAGCCTCTAAATCCTAGTTTCCTCATCTGTGAGAATGGGATAATAATACATACCCAAGAGGATTGGCACAAGAATTCAGTAGGAAATGAACACAAAGCACCGTACTCATTATCTATTGCCCCATAGCCAAGCACTCCCAAATGCAGTGGCTTAAGCCAACAGTAAACACTGTCTCACACAGTTTTTGTGCGTCAGGAATTTGGGAGCAACTTTTCTAAGTGGCTTAAAGTTCCTTGTGGTGGTGCCGTCAAGATATTAGCTAGAAGCCAGGCATGGTGTTGAATGTCTGGACTCCTAGCAACTCAGGAGGCTGAGGCAGGGGGGTTGTAAGCTCAAGGCCAGCCTAGGCAACTTAGAAAGATTCAATCTTAAAATAAAAAAATAGGCTGAGCATGGTGGCGCACACTTGTAATCCCAGTACTTTGGGAGGCGGAGACCGGAGGATCCGGGTTCGCGGCCAGCCTCAGCTCTCTCTCTCTCTCTCTCTCTACTTAATGAGGCCCTCCGAAACTTCGTGAGACCCGGTTTCAAAATAAAGTATAAAAAATGGGACCGGGGGTGTAGCACGGAGGTAGAACGCCCCTGGGTTCAATCCCTGGTACCACAAAAAAATAAAATAAATAAATAAAATAAAGAGGGCTGGGGATGTAGTTCAGTCGTAGAGTGCCCCTGGGTCCAATCTTGAGTGCCACAAAGTGGAAGGAAGGGAGGGAGGGAGGGAAAAGATATTACCTGGGGCTACAGTTGTCTGAAGGCTTAGCCGAGGCTAGAGGTTCTGCTTTTAAGGTGACCCAGTCACGTGGCTGTAGGTGTAGGTCTCAGGGCATCTGGAGTGTCTTTATCACATGGTAGCTCGATTTCCCTAGAGTGAGTGATCCTAGAGAGAGAAAGCAAGGCGGAAGCTGCTTTGTCATTTCCATCCTAGCCTCAGAAGTCACACACTGTTATTTCCACAAATCCCACTAGTTACACGTGTTGGCACTAGTCAGTTGGCGTAGGAGGGAGTGCGGGAGCACATGGGGGCTGGGAGGTGAGGATCCCCGGGGCTCTCCTGGAGGCTCCCACAAGTACTCAATCCAGTGGTTATCACAAGCACATTATAGAGACTCAGGAGGCAGTAGCTGCTATTATTATTAATTTATACATCCATGTTCCCTACTAGAAAATAAACCCTTGGAGGGCAGAGATGAAGTCTTGGGCCTAGAATGCCCAAATGCCTACAGTGGTGTCAAACATATTGATAGGTCCATACAAATGTTGAATAAACTGGGCACAGAGGCGCACACCTGTACTCCCAGTGACTCAGGAAGCTGAAACAAGAGGACTGCAAGTTGCAGGCCAGCCTGGGCAACTTAGCGAGACCCTGTCTCAAAATAAAATTTAAAAAAGGTATGGGTAGTGATAGAGCGCCCCTGGGTTCAGTCTCTAGTATCACAAAACAAAACAAAACAAAACAAAAAAACAAACAACAACCAAACTCTAAATGTTGAACACACGAATGAAGACTTGGGGAGGGTGAGTCTGGTGACAGGCTCTGAGTGAATGGGGTAAGACTTATACAGAGGTGTTAAGTAGGATTCTGTAACTCAGTTGTAATTTTTATTTTTTTTTTGGTGGCACTGGGGATCGAACCCAGGGGCATTCCTACCTCTGAGCTACACCCCCAGCCCTATTTTATTTTTTGTTTTGAAACAGTCTCACTAAGTTGCAGAGGGCCTAAGTTTTTGAGGCTGGTCTTGAACATGCAATCCTCCTGTCTCAGCCTCTCAAGTACTGGGATACAAGTGTGCGCCACAACACCTGGCTTGTAATTCAGTTGTGTACGTGGGATTATCCACCAGTATAAAATCAAGACCTGAAGGTTTCTCATATTTTGATGATTAAGGATGTTTGGTGGAACTGGGGATTGAATCTAGGGGCATTCTACCTCTGAGTTACACCCTCAGCCTCCTCCGCCCCCCCTTTTGTTTTGAAAAAACAAGGTTGGTGAGAGTCCCTACACTGCTGATGCTGTCCCCAAACCTGTGATCCTCCTGTCTCAGTTTCCCACGCACTGAGATTAGTCTTGCGCCACCACATCCAGCCCAAGGGTGTTTGATACCAACCTCACAGGCAGGGCAGGGAAACTCCTATGATTCTCTTTGGAAAAGAGGCCTTGGGCAGCAGCTGGTAGGGAGCAATGGTCCCAACTTCACGATCCAAAGAGTGACCTCACTACTGTTTAATTCTCTGGGCCAAGGCAGACATGGGACCTCTTGATATTTTTGTCACACTCAGATTCCTGTGTTGATGAATCCTTTCTCCTTCTACCAGGTAGGATTTCCCTTTCTCAAGGACCCTGCTGTACATTTTCTTAGCATTCATGCAAAGGTACGCAGAGAGTTTCATGTCAGAGGCCTGCCTTGCTGTGGTGGCCCTTGGAGCAGGCCAGGGTCTGACTGCGAGGTAACTGATATTCCAGGCAATATTGAGTTTCCAGATGTCTAGCTCAAACTGGAACCTTTGCCCCTGCCCCTTGGGCTTGAAAGTTCACCCATTGTCCTTTTCCCACAGACAGAAACCTCTGTCCTTCCTGGTGCTGGGCTCGTGGCCCCACTTTCTAACATGAAGTCATTCCCTTGAGGCTGCCCCTCCAGGAGCCACACAGACAAAGCCCATGGAGGGGCAGGTGTCCTCCCAGAGATTTCCCATGTAGATCATGTTTCCACTGGCCTGAGGTCTCATTTCTCCCCAGTTCCTTGAAATCCCAAATGAGTGGCTTTAATTGTCTCTCTCCCCTTCTTCAAGCTGGGGTAAGTGGAGCAAAAATAGGGAAAATCCTCTTCCATTGGGGTGGAGGGAGATTTGTTGCACTGAACAAGATTTTGTGGCCCTGGATAATAACAAGGAGATTGAGACGTGCAAATTGTGAGTGAGAGAGAAACACGGGAGCCAGACGATATTTGAATTGCATCTAAATCAAACCAGTCACCACATGGGATTCTGGAAGGAAATTAAAAATGCATATTGATCAAAACAAAAACATACCCTAGTTGAGTCTGAAGGAAGAAATATTATATATCAGGGGCCATTGTAATCCAAGGCAACTGGACTCTGGATAGACCTTCATCTAGAATGAACTTCTTTTATGGTGTTTATTTCATTTTGGATTTTGATTCAACCAGAAAGAGAACATTTTTCATAGAGATAGCATTGAGAAATATGGCCAGTGGGAGAGCTGGGGACTTGTTGTGCTCATGAGGAGTCCTTCGGGTGCAGGATCAAGGCGACAGAGCTGGGCAACTGTGACTATTGGTTTTCAAATTCCCCCTCCGCATAGCTGTGGAAAGAATTGCGTCATTCTTTTAGAAAACTCAGCCAAAGTGTTCCCTTGGAGATGAAAACACAGCATAAGTTTTTAAGAAACATTTTTTTGGGGGAGTCAAAAGAATGTTAATGAGATATTGATTAAGTTATACAAAGAAGTTAAAAAGAAAATAAGTACTTATGGCCAGTTGAAAAATTTAAAAAGATGACAACACAAAATATGGAGCTTTGAGAGGGGAACCAGGGCAAAGGGCTGAAAGGACACAATGAAAGACAGAATGAAAATCAAATTAAGGAAACAGAACTTTCAACCAGTGATTATTAGAAAAAAAACCACTAATTGCTGATAAACAAATTGTGGTTCTAGGAAAAGGAAAACAATATACTAGTCACCCTAGGGAAGGCTGCATAATGTTGGGTCACTGAGTTTTATGGATAGTATCCCTCATTACTATACAATTAAGACCATTGTTCTTTGGATCATTTCATTACGTAAACAATCACTTATTGAGCACATGCTCTGTGTTAAGTGTTGGGGGATATGACACCTCTGTATCTCTACAGAGACATAAAACATGGTCCCTGCCTTACACAAATGCTCAGGATATAGCAGAAGTGATAAGACATAATAATAGCTAAAATTCATTGAGTTGCTGGGCGTGGTCGCACAAGCCTGTAATGCCAGTACTTGAGAGGCTGAGACAGGAGAATCGCAGGTTCGAGGACAGCCTCAGCAAGTATCGAGACTCTCAGCAACCTAGTGAGACCCTGTTTCAAAACAAAAACAAAAAATAAAAAGAGCTGGGGGTGTAGCTTGAAGGTAGAATACATTTGGGTTCAATCAACAGTACCAAAAAAAAAAACCCTGAATACTCATTATGTGTTAAACGCTGTAGAAAAACCATAATCCCTATGGCAACAGAGATATGCTTTAGTCACATAGGTATCTCCATTGCTTGCCACATAGGTATTCATAAATATATTTAAAGAATCCTTACAACTCTGAGTAGGAACAATTATTAACCCCATTTTACAGATGAGGAGACTGAGGTTCAAAGAGATTAAATACTTGCTTGGTATCACAGTTAGGAAGCAATGAAATAAGGAGTTGAACCCAGGAGGTCCTGTCAATGGCTACACAGTGCAGCTCCCTTGATAAGTATTTGAATAACCAAAATACAAGTGGAAAGCACACCAAGGATGATTTAAACAAACTGCCCCCGGGAAGGAGGTGGGAAGGGTGGGCTCCCTGGAGGGGATGGCATTTGGATCTTAAAATGTGGGTAAGATTTCCACAAGCGGGGATGAGGGGAAGTGTCTCCAGGATGGAGGGATGTCAGGAACCAGCACTCAGAATTGGAAAAGCTAAAGGTGTGTTTGGAGAGTTTTGCAATTCCGGCTTGCTGGGGTGGGTTGGAAGCAGTCAGGGGCAGGGCTTCTCACACTGACAGGTGCCCAGCACTCACCTGCGGTCTGGTTAAAATGCAGACTCAAGATGCCACCCCTTGGTGCCCAGGCTGCTGGGCTTGGACCATGCTGTGAGCAGCGGGGCTCCGAGGCGAGGCCCTTGCTTCCCTCGGAGGTGTGGGCTTTTAGCAAGCCCAGGATGGCACAGGTGGCTTTTAAGCAGGGAAATAAGGCTTTAGAAAGACTGTTAGGTGGTAGTAGTGTACAATGCTCTGGCGCAAGTTTGGGCTTTGGTTCCTTAATCTTCTAACTCACAACCCTCAAAGCACAGAATCCTGATTCAGTCAGGGTCCAGGCAGGGAAACAGAAACCACAGGGATAATTAGCAGACATAATTTAGCCCAAGGCCTCCGATTATCACTCATTCATCAGAATTGCCTACAAACTCTTCTTCCCCCTCCTCTAGGACTGGCTGGAGCAACATCCGTCCTTATCCTCTAGTGGTTAGAAAAGGAGATGAAATGTTGGCTTGACCTTGGAACCAATCTTGTGGATCACCCAGGCTCAGACTGGGCCCTGTACCCAGCACACTCTGGATCATTTCTCCATGCCTGGCAGATCTACCCAGGGAATGAAAAATGCTGCTAATATCAGCCTGCAAAAAACATCACCAGGAAATTAAATCTGTGGCTTAAAAAAAAATCCCACACTATTTTCTGGCTCTGGTCTGTCTCCCAACTGGGATCTCTCCTTCTGCCCGGGGCCTCCTTCCGGCCTCCTCCCCTCCCCTCCAGCCTCCCTCCTCTCCTTCTAACCCTGCAGGGCCTGCAGTCGGCCTGCTTTCTTTTCCCTGGGCTCCTCCCTGCAGCTTTAGGCTTGCCTTCCGGTCTCCAGGCCTCCGGCTTTTGCAGGGCTCCACCGAAGCATCTGTCGGTCTCTATTTCACTTCCCATCGGGGATCCTAAATGCTGAATAGGCCCTTCAGAGCAGGCCCTGAAGGGGACTTGGCTGGGCAGTGGGGGTGGGGGTGCTGGGGACCTGGCAAAGCCATACAGAAGCCCATTGATAGGCCGCCCCTCAACACACACAAGTTAGTCCAGCCTCCATGGCTCCGGGTGGAGAGAGGTGTCCCTGGAGGCTGTGGCCAACATCCCAGCCACCATGAATGACCTTAGTGTCTCTGGCTGCTGGAGGACCATGGTCCTGTAGCTTCCAAACCCTTTGGGTCTATCAGCCTCAACTGTCCGTGTGAATATGTTCATCCTAAAAATAATTGTCAGTACATCTCCGCCAAGGGTGCTGATTTCATTAATTGCAAGAATTAGCTCTTTGTGACCAATGGAAGAAAATGAAGCCAAAACACACGGAACACTTTTCCCCAGTGACCCAGAGACCCTTGGACGAACTCCTGGGTGCCACGAAAATGGATCATTTTGCAGAAAGAATACCATTGGATGTTTATTTAACATCACTCCTCATCCCCCCAAAAAGACCTTCGAATTGCTCTCACATCTGGCTGCTTTTCTTCCTTCACTTTTTCACGCAGAGCCAGGGCAGGGAGGAAACTTCATCAGTCTGAAAACATCCAGCAGCAAAGTGTAAGTTAAATGTGTAGCGAGGCCAGGGGAAGGGATTCTTGCATCATGGGGTGGAGAAGAAGAGTGTGCCCTCGCCCCTGTTCCATGGGGACAGAGCTAGTTCTGCACCCTGCATCTGCCACTAGGAGCTGTGTGACCTTGGGCAAGAAATTTAACCCTTCTGAGCCTCAGTTTCCTCACTGGTAAACTGGGGAAATGCACTCTGGGGACAGTAGGAGGATTAAAGGGGATAATGTTTGTAGAAGAGAGGCGATTGATGGCCCCTACTACTATTGTTGTTGAAATCAAAACCAGAACAGAATCCCAACTGTTCCCATAACTTAGAGATTGACCATTACTAACCCCATTCTGGGAGACAGATGGGCAAAAACATGTCCAATGGGGAGAGACAGATGGATAAGAAAGGATGATCGAGGGGACTGGATGGAATGACAGCCCAAGAGGGTGATGGGCAGATGGGACAGCTCACGAATGAGGAAGGTGGATTTATGATAACTCGAAGGAGACACAGAGATTGTTGTCCTGTGGGAGGGACAGATGGATGAGGGTCCAACGGGGGGAGGGAGAGATGACAGGCCAAAGGGGAAGACAGACGGAGGGCAATTTTGTAATGGGGTGGGGAATGGGGGTGGGCAACACGGTGAGTGGGGAGAACAGATGGACAGCATGCTGGTGATGGAGCCCGGCTTCCTGTTTAGTCTCTAGTCCTCAGGCCTGGACATCCCTGGATTCATAAGAACCTCAGGGGCTCTGAGGACATGAGAGAGAGAGAGAGAGAGAGAGAGAGAGAGAGAGAGAGAGAGATTGGTCTTCATGGCCTGAGACACTAAGCATCAGATCAGTCTGGCCTTGTTCCTTCCCACTCCCACGGCCCCTCCCTGGGTGGCCCCTCAGATAAAGGCTCAGCCTTGATGAGAAAGAGGAGGAGGAGGAGGAAACTGCTATTTGAAAGGGGGGGGGACTGGCTAAAAGTTTTATTTATTTAAAATAAAGGTTCAGTTATGCCTGACTGTAAACACGCAGCCCATCCCTCCCTCCCTGGCTCTTCTTGTGGCAGAGGGCTCGGACCACACAGCAAGCTGGGGGCTGGAGGCAGAGGGACGGCCAGTGTGGGCTGCCGGGAGGGGTGGGACTAGGGTGCCCCAGGTGTGGGAGGGAGGGGCCGGGAACTCAGCGACCTGAGCTGGGTTGGGTGGGGCTGGTGCTAGACCCTCCAGGCCGTGCTCCCAGCCCTTCAGCGTACAAACGGGCTTCAGTGCCACACGTGGCACGCGTGTGCGCGCAACACAGGGCTGCCGGCAAGGAACAGACGCTCGCCGGTGGGCGTGCTTGCCTGTCTCTCAGCTCCGTCTCTGCTATCTCTTTGTCTGAGACAGCAGAGCAGGATCCTAGAGGAGGTGGCAGCGCTCCAGCCCTGACTCACCGCTTGTGTTTGAAGTAGAATCTGTACTGCCTTTGTCCTCTTTCCTTCAGGTTGCACCTGACTGCCCTCGTGTATGGCAGTGACTGAACCCTCTGGGTGGCCTGTGGGATCCCTGCGCTGCCTGGAGCAGGGAGACAGCATGGATGAAGAATCTGGAGTGGGGAAGTCCAGGGCCCCTGCCTTGCAAGTCCTTTATGAAGAGGCCCGTAGCGCTGCTGCTGCGTTGGTGGCCAGGGAAGGGCCGTGGTATGCAGGGCCAGGAGGGAGCAGGCCGGAAATGTTTGTGATAAGAGGCTTCCCCTTGTGCGTGCTCCCCTTGTTTCCAGACCCAGCTGCAGGATGAGGGCTGGGGAGCTGTGCGGGGAGATGCCAAGGAGGCTGCTGCAAGGCCGGCCTTGGGTGGCAGTAGGATGAGCTGCAACCCCTGGGCCCCGAAAGGTGACACTTGAGGGTAGCAATGACCCAGGAGCCCAACCAGGGCTGCCTTCCTTTGGGATCAGAAATGTTGATACGACTTCATAAGACTAAATCAATCTCTTAAGAAAAACAAAACAACACTGGGCGTGGTGGTGTACGCCTGAATCCCAGTAAGGGAGAGGCTGAGGCAGGAAGATCGCAGGTTCAAGGACAGCCTCAGCAAGTAGTGAGACTCTCATCAACCTAGTGAGACCCTGTTTCAAAATAAAAATAAAATAGGACTGGGGGTGTAACTCAGAGGTAGAATGCCCCTGGGTTCAATCCCCAGTACTATACACAAAGGAAAGAAAGAAAGAAAGAAAGAAAGAAAGAAAGAAAACACCCCACCCCTTTGTTACTGCACATGGCGGAGAGGATGGAGCAGGTTATAACTACAGCCCCAATTCGGGGGATTTTGTGCTCTGGATGGGTCCCAATTGGAACCACTCATTCATGCTAACCAGTAAAAGTGGAAACTGGAATCAGGTACAGAGATCAAGTGGATGCTCTCAGAAGGAATCTAACCCAATGGGATCAGACTGAGTCCTCAGGAACGCATGTCATGCACTCATTCGCAAACTTTGGTGCTCCTTGGCGCCTACTGTCTCCTCTGCTCAAGGCCCAGCGACTCCACCATCTGTGGCTGACTTGGACAGCTCACAAAGAGCTGGAAGTGCTGCAAAGGAAAACCCCATGGGCGGGTGAGGTTGCCTCTCATATTGTACCAGGGCCCTTTCTGAAGGATTAGCAGCTTCCATCTACCCCTGGGGGCTGCACTGTAAATGCCAGTGTAATGCTAATTTGTGGTTGGCAGGAGATTGATTGGGAAGAAGCAGAATAATGGCAGGAGGAGGCTGAGCTCCCTGCTACTCCTGGAGTGGCTAGTGTGTGTGTTTGTGTGTGTTCTAGGAAGAATGTAGCAACAAGCCCACAGAAAGGATGATTGTGAGAGAGGATGAAGATGAACTCACTAATGCACAGAGTCTGAAAGAGGCAAGTCTGGGGCAGAGAGATGATGGTGCTGGACACTGGGATCTTTTGACCCAGTGATGATGGAAATGAAATTCAAGGCTTTTATTGGGGGCTTCCATTTAGGAAGGGAGATACAGTTCCCACAAGAACACATCAGGCTGGCTCCTTTGTTTTAGGGGTTCTCTCCTCAAGTGTTTTGCCCTTTGTAAAGACAAGTTACTGGAGCTGTTCAAGAGGACACACACAGGACCCCCTGACCTCCGCCCTGCAGAGCTGACACTGGTGGAGGGCGGCACTCTCTGAGCCTCCTGGGGTCTGCGGTCAGGGCATGAAGTGCATTTGCCCTTTGTACTGATGGTGGTGCCTGTCTCAGTGAGAGTCTACAAAGCACAGAGAGACTTTTGGATGGCAGTGACATCCTATCATTTTTGCCATTCATTAGATGCAAGTCACTATGTCCAGCCAACACTTAGGGGAAACGGATTACATGGGAGGCAAGACTCCTTGAGAGCCATTTCAGATGCCGTTCACGACACTTAGAAAGGTCCCAGCAAAACTGCCTGGTATGTAGTAAGTGCTCAAGAAGAAGATACCATTGTTGCTTGGTCAAGCGACTCATCTAAGATGTGTGCTAGGGTTTCCCAGAGCGGCCTGGGTCTCTGCTGTCCCATCTTCATCTCTGCGGGTATTGCTGGGTTTCCTCAAGGTTTGTGACTAGCTCTCTGGGTGTGGTGGCAGAGAGGTCAGGGCTCGCTGGTACCCACAGCCTTCCTCACAGCCTCTTCATGAATGTGTGTGGTCTTGTGCTGTGGTCAGTGTATAGATATTTTAATTTCCTGCTCACCTGCTCTGTAGAGGATCTGATTTCTTCTTGCATTTATTTTTCTCTCCAGCAGCCTGTGGACAGGTATTTCAGTCTGACCATCTGGTAGCCATTCACCTTTATGGCAGCCTGAGAAAGGAATTAATTTCACTTGTTTCTTTTGCAATATCTGCCTCCTTTGACAGCAAGTTACCTTTATCACCTCTTAAAACTCTTACTATGCTGGTCCTTCTGGTACCTTGGGGGCTCTTTATATCCCCTAACCTTGTGCAACTGTATCTCCTTCTCCGGTTTAGCTTCCTTGCCTTTCTCTTAGCAGCACGCTTTAAACATCCTATATACTTCTCAGTCTGCTGTCGCTTTCCCCACCCCACTGCCTGTGGAGAGTGAGGAGCTCTGCCCAACCAGACCAAGCTGAAAGTAATCAGAAAACAGTCAACTGAAAGAGAAAACCTGACCCCTAACCTGCTCCCCCCCTCTGTGGACTTCTGGAGGCCTTTGGCCTAATTCTGGTGGATAATTTGGGGAGGGCAGGTATGGGAGGCCTAGGAAAAACTCCTGGACAGGAATGAGGGGTGTGGGAGCCTCTTTATCCTGATCTGGCTGTGTATCCCAAGTGTCCCAAGTACCTGCGGTCTCTTGCAGACTCTTAGGAATGGAGAAGTCATGGACTGGCATCATACTTAACAGATGAGACATCAAAGACCTCCGTTAAGGAGTTTGTTATAGCTTCTTTATTGCTATGACCAAAACACTTAACAAGCACAACTTAGAGGAGGAAAGGTTTATTTAGAGCTCATGATTTCAGAGGTCAGTCCATGATCAGCTGGTTCCAAGGCAGGAGCCGCAGGACATGGAGGAGGAGGAAAAACTATCTTCAGTTCAAGTTGGCCTCAGTTCAAGGAAGCAGAGAAATAGTGCATGGGGAGGGGGTGAGGGACAGATACAGTTCCTGGCCATGGCCCCAGGGATCCACCTCCTCCAGCCATGTCTCACCTCCAAATCTGGTTCCATTGCTTAACACATGAGTTTTGGGGAATATTTTAAATCCAAAACATAACAGAGTCTAAGCACAGCCCACCATGCTTGGTTGTGTTTTGTTGGAAGGAGTTTTGGAATCTATCTGGCCATAGAACACAAACACGTGTATGTGTGTGTGTGTGTATGTGTGTGTGTGTGTGTGTGTGTGTGTATGGTACCTGGGCTGGAACCCAGGGGTCTTCTACTTCCAGGCTATACTCCCAGCCCTTTTTTATTTTTTGTTTTGAAATAGAGTCTTGCTAAGTTGCTGAGAGCCTCACTAAATTGCTGAGGCTGGCTTTGAACCTGGGATCCTCCTGTCTCAGCATCCCAAGTACTGGGAATACAGGTGTGCACCACCACACCTGGCTGAACACAAATGCTTTTGATGAGTGCCATAGTATGCCTTTCCTGAAAACAGTGGTACATGGAGTGGATGATTAATTCCCTGGTCAGAATGAAGCCAAAGACCACCTTCTAGAATCTTAAAACTCCTATGACACCATCCACATACTAGTTTCTAGTTGGTTAATGGATACAGTCACCATTTCTAGGGCTGGCTGCTCTAGCAGAGGGATCAAGAGTGTGCACTCTGGTTATACTGGCTTTGGTTTGGATTCTAGCCCCTCCACTTACTAGCAATGTGTCCTTAGCAAGCCTTTCAAAGTCTCTGGTTTCTCATCTGTAAAATGGGCATGCGGTGGGTTTCTAGTCTCATAAGGTTGCTATGAGAATCACATAAAGTAACAAGCACACTAGTATACTTAGCATAGAGCACCTGGTACATAGTCAGCCCTCGAAGTCTAGAATTAGATTTTTTATCTCTGCCCCCAGGGCCTTCCAGCAGCACAAGCCTCAGATTTTGGAGTTTACCATCTTGACTCTACATCTTATCTTATGGGGACATCCCTTTCTTCCCCTTCCCTTGAATGATGAGCTATCAGTTATTGCGTGGATGACTCCATACATCAGTCTCACTCCTAGACATTCTGACCCTGGGACTGTGGCTCCCCACCCTGCAGTCCACCCCACACTTTTCTCTAGAGCAGAGTTAGCCTCCAAGTTCCACGGCAGCCGATCTCTGTCCTTCATCCTCTTGGGGCTGAGGGCCATTCGCTGGGAGGTCTTGCTCCTTATCATGGATGCCCTCGTCGTGAACCTTCCTGAGGCAGTGGGGAGAAATGTAAAACATTCAGACAAGTTGTTATTTGTCATCCCTCTCTCCTAGCCCTAAAATATTAATGGAATTTCACTCGCTCTCTGAAATACAGCATTTAGTCAAAACCCTTTTTGTCTGTAGACGTAGAGTGAACGTTTAATTTGGCTCTGGAGCTGCGCTGAAGGAACCGATGGGGTGCTCTCTGTGTGCGAGGAGGGGTGACACAGGAGGTGGGGGTGGGGAGTCGGCATGACCTGAGGCCCCACAGTGATCCTAGGCTGTGTCCACAGCTGCCCCAGGCTGGACACTTCCTCAAAGTCCATAGGACATGCTGGCAAAGCAGCACCCCAAGAACAGCTGGCCAGCCAGGCACGCATCTGTAATCCCAGTACTTGGGAGGTTGAGACAGGAAGATTGCAGGTTCGAGGCCAGCCTCAGAAACTTAGTGAGGCTCTCAGCAACTTAGAGAGATCCTGTCTCCAAATAAAAAATAAAAAGAGTTGTGGGATGTAGCTTGGAGATAGACTACCCCTAGGTTCAATCCCCAACACCAAAAGAAAATAAAATATAGAAAGAGCAGCTAGTCATCTTTCTCATTTGGAAACTGCCACTGTGGTTTCTGTAGCAATAGAATTCCTGCGTTCTGTCTCCTCTGAGCCCTATCTGAGAAGCTTTCTGGCTGGGATATGGAGGCCTGGGATGGGGAGTCTTTTTGGAGAAGATGAGTTATCTACATACTTTATCCACAGGGAGCTGGGCTTTGTAAACCCAAATCACTCATGTGATGTAAACGGTGGAGCAGATCTGGGATGTCAGGGTGTTAGGGAGGTTGGCTGTGCTAGGGGAGAAGGAATGCTGAGTCAGTTGATGGGGGCAGATTTGATGAGTGTTGTGAATTACTGGTTTGGCATGGAACATGAAATGGCTTTGTACCAAGTCATTGGAGGGAGAGGAAAAAAAAAAGGCTGGCACCAACAGAGACCCTGACTGGCTTAGACAGAGTGACAGTGTCTGTGAGCTTCTTCTGAGACCCTGGAGGACTTGTGGAGGTTACAAAGTCTTCCCGAGCAGAGTGGAGCTGATGAGCCATCCCTCTTCTCTCCCAGTCACTACTGCCCTGTCACTGGGGTGGATAAAGCGTATTTCCCAGATAGGACGACGAAGTGCAGGGTCTGTGGGGGTATGATTATCAGGCGGGTAGGAGAATTGGAGTGGAGATATTTTTCCTTTCTGATTATTCTGGAAAGACAGAACTGACTAACTAGATTGTGGTTGGTTGTTGCCCTTTGTATGGAGGCTGGGTGAGATGGAAGAGAAGGTGCTGGCAAGGTCTGCAAGCTAGTTAGTGAATGTTGGAGCTAACATTTATCTTTGGAAGTTGACCATTGATTCTTGTCTTGCTTTTCCTTGGGTTAGTTCCCAACTTCTTTATGGATTTGTATCAAACAGGGAGAAGGGTAAAATATCTCTGCAGTTGTCAATTTTTCCTTTTTTATTCTTTGGTACTGGGGATGCTCAGAGAGGCATTCTACCTCTGAGCTACTCCTGGCCTGTTTTATTTTTTATTTTGAAACAGAGTCTCGCTAAGTTGCTGAGGCTGTCCTCGAACCTGTGATCCTTCTGTCTCAGCCTCCCATGAAATGGGATCACAGGGCGCGCCTCTCCGCGCAGCTAGTTATGGATTATTTATACTAGAAGATCCTGCTCACCACTTTGAGATTTCAGTGAGTGGATCCGATTCCTGGTTTTCCTAATCCATGTCTAGAGGTTTGTATGGAGAGAATCATTGGGGTAGGCTGGAAGGAAACATGGTGTCCACGGTCTGGGCGGTAGAAAGAGCTTCCTTCTGACAGCTGGAGGCAGCCTTCTGTGTGGGTGGGTGGGTGTGTAATCCCTTTTATCCTGGCTTTGGTTTGCTTGATTACCTCTTTAGCAGTGCTGTTCATGGCCACAACAGGTGTCAGACTTTGCAAAGGCTGAGGCTGAGAGCTGGCCAAGGTCCTTTGTCATTCCTGGACCTGGGATACCAGGAGGTCTTATCCCCAGTGGCAGTGCTTTCCCCTGGGGATGGGAGATAAGGGGTTGTATTCATTTCTGATAAAGTCCAGGAACCAGTCAGGAAGGGCAGCCTCTTCTTCCAAATCCAAAAACAGAAAACTGTGATGAAAGAATTGGGGTGGGTGGATGGGTGCCAGGGATGAAGATGGCTCCATACCTTGGAAAATGGTTCCATATCTTTTGCCAATCACGAAGGTCCAAAGACAAGACACAGCTAGAGTTTTTCATTGTCTTAGCTTTTGTGCGTTATCTTGAGCTAGCACACTACCTTTTGAGAGAGTGCAGAAATATGGGACGTGTCTTGTAGTGGGGTCAGGGCCCTGGATTTTAGACTGCCTCTGGCTAGTTGTGGAACTGAGAAAGTTGCTTTGATTTTCTGGGTCAATCTTGTCAATCCCTCTGTTGGTGGGGTAGATAAGGAGAGTGGATTGGACAAATATTAGGTGGCCTCTATTCTATGACTCACCGGCCACAATGTGACCATGTCTCATACACGCCGCCAAAGATGGGGCTTGCTCTCAACACTCTCCCCTCCCTGCCTCCACAGCAGGTCACCGTCTGACTTGACTAACACAAATCCCCATCTGGACGCAGTCCAAATGCCAGATGTGCCCCCGATTAGCATCGGTCTGGGGAATGTTTCCATGACTGAAAGGTCAGTGTCGGCTGGAAGTGCCCAGCGTGGGCGTCTGCCCCTACCCCATGTCAGCTGCAAGACCGGAACCTTCCATGATCTCACTGGCCGAGGGACTTAGCTGAGGTGGGGGTGGGGGTGGCAATGGGGGACAAGTCCAGGAGGGCCTCATTTTACTCGTCTCGCCTCTTTGCTCTCAGCCTAAGAACAGAGTGTGATTTTCCACTTGGAAGAGACTCCAGGGGTGTGCAAAGAGGGAAGCCCCACTGGTGTGTAACTGAAAACACTTAGTTCTCCTTTACATCTGCCTTGTGCTCATGTCTGTTCTGATTTTCTTATGGGGACTGTCACATCTACTCTGGAAAGAGTAATGAGCGATACTATTGCGATGGGCTGGGCTGCCATGTTTTACCCCATTTACAGGTCATTTTAAGTATGGCTTCTACACTTTAGACGGGCTTTCATGTTTAATTTCATGCGTGTAGGGCCGAGCAAGGCTTCCCTCTAGGTAGCAATGAAAATTAAATACAATTGAGTTTGATGTGTACTTATTGATTCCAGATCCATTTCAGTAGACTGTGACACTTCAGCGACCTGCAGAGTCTACACGTTAGAGTTCATATTTTACACAAACTCCATATACCCGAGATACGGGCTCACATCTCTACCCGCAACACCCAACTTCCAACAAGATAGAGGCCTTGTCAGAAGATGAGAGCTAGCAATGAAGATGTATTACAGGTGGTATCTATGGTCACCTGTTAGGAAAAAAAGATTCATGAGTAATTTCATGGAAATTACACCAAAAATCGAGAAATAATTTCCTCCATTGTACATGCTGCCATTGGTTCTCTGCAGGCCACATCTTGTCCCTCATGTCACCATGACTCCATTTCAAAGAGATGAGGCAGGAGAGGGAGTGGTTGTGTGTTGACTGACTTGGGAACTGCTCAGAAATGATGATGGATGGTGATATGCCATATTTTTGGCTGTATGTATGCATGTTTATATCACTTTGAACCTCACTATGATGTGCAAGGCACCAATTAAAGTATAAAAAATGATATTTAAAAAAATTGTGTATACTGAAAAGAAAATAGAAGTGACAATGGCTCAACACCTTTGACTAAGAGTGACCTGTCAAGCACAGAGTTTCTTTCCTTTGTGTGTGACTGTTGGTGACATTTGCTTTTCTGTGGCTCATGGCTCCTCTGGTAGAGGTGTCCTTAGAGAAGCCCACTTGAGCAAGGGGGACAGCTGATAATCAGAGCAAGGCAGGGTGGGTGGGTCCGGATCAGTCATGGTGTCAGGGTATTGTGGCCATCCTCTCTCTTCTGCAACTGAGCTGAGAATTATAGGCTTTATTCCGCCCAAAGTGGGAGAAAGGGAATTTTTACTAGAGGGCATGTCCTTTTGAAGGAGGGGGAGAAAGTATCTTCTGTCAGCTGGGGCAGGGAACGGGGTGAGTCAGACAGGCTTGCGGAGAGTGGTATTCCCCCCTGGGGGTCGCAGGACCACTTGTAAAATGACGCCTTGGTGTTGGTCTACAGCCAAGGTTCTGAACCTTGGCTGCGTGTTGGGATCACCTGGGGAGCCTTGGCAAGCCTCATGTCCAGGCCCCAGCGCAGGCCAATTACTTCGGAATCTCTGAGGGGTGGGGTGCGGGTGCCCAGGCTGAGGTAGTTTTTAAGGCTCCCCAGGTAATTCCAGTGAACATCCAGGCTTGGGAATCACCGATCTAATCGAAGTGTGGTCTGAGGACCAGCAGCACTGGGATCACCTGGGACTTGTTAGACATGCAGCATCCCAGGCCCCGCCCCAGACCTACTAAGTCCACATCTGCATTTTAGCAAGATTCCTGGGAGATTCGAAGTATATTAATGCGTGAAGAGCTGTGCTTCTCAACCTTTGCTGCACATTGAAATCACCTGGAGAGCTTTCAAAACTCCCAGTGCCCAGGCCACACCTCATACCAGTTAAATCAGAATTTCTGAGGGTGGGATGCAAGCATCAGTAGTTGGTTCTTTTTTTTTTCTTTTAATGGGTTTTTCAGGTAAACTCAATGTGCATGCGTTCTCAGCCCTGGCTACGTATTAGAATCACCTGGGGAGTTTTAAAATATCCTGATACCTGAGCCCTACTCTTAGAAATTCTGATTTAATTGGTCTGGGATAGGCAGCAAAAAGATTCCTAGGTGATCTGAATATGCAGCCAGCTAGAGATTCTGTTCCAGAATGTTGGTCCGGCTTCACTGAAGGGAAAACCAGCTTAAAACCCTCACTATGAGTCAATGGATCCAAAAACAGTGGAAGGAAAGTGTATTGGTCAGGGTTCACTAGACTAACAGAATTTACAGAATGAGTATATGGAAAAAGGGGTTTATCAGATCAGCTTACAATGTAGTCCCGAGTTCCGACTGCACGTGGAGAGTCAGAGGAACCAGTAGCTGGTCGAGCGGTCTAAGAGCTCTTCGGAGAAACGATGGTGAAGTTTCAGTTCGAAGGGCTGGAGGCCAACGATCTCAGATGAGAGCAGAAGATCAAAAAGCTCTTTAGAGAAATGGCGAAGTTGGAGGCTGACGATCTCAGATGAGAGCAGATGCGTTTTCTTCGGAAAGAGTCGCGCATCCCTCTACGCGGCTTTCTCCTTCTTTTATCTAAGTCCTGCACCTATCAGAACCCTGCTGCCTACATTTAGGGCAGGACTTTCTGTTTAATCTGCTGTTACACACCCAAAGGCACATGATCTTGGGTGTGTCATGATCTGGTCAAGTTGACAAATTAGATTAACTATCACAGAAAGGAACCACCAGACTTACCTGGTCCCTGGTCCCTGGGCTTTGATATCTGATATCCATATATATGATTACTTCTGTACTTGTATTTTTATATAAATTCAAATATTTGTATGCTCCTTTAGTTTTCTAATAAAGATCCTTTTGAAAAATTTAACCTGACTGCAGCTGACTTAAGGGACGAAAGCATTGGTTTACACCTGGGCCGCAGGAGCTCAGAGCAGCTAAGCAGTCAGGTGTGATGCAGACAAGTTCAAGGTGGAAAGCTTGGGTGAGGCAGGGCTGAGATGAAGAAAACCCAGGAATAAGAAGGTGAGCTGATTGCAATTTCTTGTCCTTTTTTGCCCTGCACTACTTTCACCATTTCTAACATGACTATAGAGTCAAGTAGTTCTAAGGTAGGGTTGTTGGATTTAGCAAATAAAAACACAAAGTGCCCAGTTAGATTTGAATTTCAGATAAACAATGAAGAATTTTTTGAATATAAGTATGGCCCATGCAATATTCAGGACATACCCAATACTAGAAAATTTTGTTGCTTCTCTGAAATTAATTTTTTTTTTGGTGTGGTACTGGGGATTGAACCCAGGGGCATTTTACCTCTAAGTCACACCCATCCCTATTTTATTTTTTATTTTGAAACTGTGTCTCACTAAGTTGCTGAGGCTGGCCTCAAATCTGCGATCCTCCTGTCTGATCCTCCCAAGTACTGGGATTACAGGTGTACGCCACCATGCCTGGCTCCTGAAATTCTATTTTAACTGTGTATTTTATCTGACAACCCTCTTCTATAGACAACCCTAAATTCTCATTATTAGAAAAGCTGCCCTGTAAGTGGGGCTTTCTCCAGGTTTCGAGTTGGCTCTTGCCATCTGAGGTGAGGTCCCTGTGTTAAAACCCTGTCCCCAGGAGTTCCACCGTCCTGGCTTCTGCAGGGGCCGCTCCAGCGTGGTTGCATATGCATGAATGGGAGTTCCTTAGAAGTATCCTCTTCGTGCTGGGCGTGGTGGCGCAGGCTTGTAATCCCAGTACTTTGGGAGGCAGAGACCGGAGGATACGGGTTCGCGGCCAGCCTCAGCTCGTGCACACACGCGCTCTCTCTCTCTTCCTGTCTCTCTCTCTCTCTCTCTCTACTTAGTGAGGCCCTCCGCAACTTCATGAGACCCGGTCTCAAAATAAAGTATAAAAAATAGGGCCGGGGGTGTAGCGCGGAGGTAGAACGCTCCTGCATTCAATCAGAGGTAGAATCCCTGGGTTCAATCCCCAGTACTGTACACACAAAAAAAGGAAGTACCCTCTTCTCCGGTTGTTGCTTGCCGGGTTAGGGCTGCCCATGCTTGAGACAGAGGAAGCTGAATGGGCTGGAAGTGACTGGTGTTGAGCAATGGTGACTCAGACGTATGTAGGAAAGGAGGGTAGAAAGGAAAGCTTGGTCCACTGGTTGCCCCATAACATCTCCCTGAAGCGGCTGTTCAGTGTCTGAGCCAGTGAGTCTGGCTTTCAGCAGATACTGCTCCACTGAAACATGCTCATAGCCAAAAGTGCAATTTCCTCTTCCATTCCTCTTTCCCTGCTGTTTTCAGAGTGGGGAGGGGACTTGCAGGAGGGGTAAGGGAGGCTGAGAGTGGGAAAGAGACAGCTGCCAGCCAAAGAAGCATAAATTCAGCTGGAGAGATGTGCAAGATGAGATCTATTATCTATCTATCATCCATCTAGCATCTATCTATCTGCCTGTCTGTCTGTCTATCTATCTTCATCATCATCATCTATCATCTGTCTATCTATCTATCATCTATCTATCTATCTATCTATCTATCTATCTATCATCTATCTATCATCTATCTATCATCTATCATCATCTATCTGATACCCTGCTGGTTATATGGTGGGGGATGTGCAGCAAGATGCAGAAAGGTCAGAAAGGGTATCTTGGCTTATCCCTCCAACCTGCCCTGAAAAAGACCTAAGCTGGTGCTGGCCAGTCCCCCAAAGCAGGTTCTCTCAGTCCATGAGCCTCTCGAGAAGCCCAGGAGGGCGAGTGAGCTGGGCCGCAGGCTGGCCAGGCTCCGCGGCCCTGGCTCCTTTTCTCTGGGTGTTACGAAGCCTGAGTGGCCGGTGCGAGGCTCCCCCACTGGTCAGACCCCGCAGGCGCTGGCGAGGCCTGGAGCACGGCACCCCCGTGGAGGAGTCTCCTTTAGACCATCTCCTGTTGGAAGGCTCCCTGTTTCCCTCCTGACATCACCATCTTTCCAGAGTAATAAATCTCTGCAGTTTAAAAGAAGCTTGCAGACTCGGTTTTGTGTTTCTTCTGGGATTTAAAGCTCAGGCAAGCCAGGCTCTTCTGTCTCCTTCTCTGTCTCCTGTCCTCTCTTGTCCCTTTCCTGATGGGCCGCAGTGCTGGTCTTTCCAGAACATCTCCCCCAGGAACCCTAGATGTGGTGTGGCGAAGACTCTCAAGAGAAACATCAATATCCCCTGGCTAATTAAAATGATAAATGGGCTTTGTGCCTCCCTGACCACTTCGTTGAGGGCAGGAACAGCCAGAGGCTCCGTGGAAGAGTGGAAGAGAAACCGAACGAAGGGAGGGGCAGCTGCGGACCGAGGCGGCCCCCTGAGCCTCTGGCAGGGGTTCCCACAGTCCTCGCTCACACTGTGCTGAGACCCGGGCAGCTGGTGAACTATACTGACTGGCGGATGGAGTGGGGCCTGGACCTTGCTGGCTATTGGGGTTTGGCTTGACCAGTGTCCAGCTATGAGCTCCATGTCTGTACTCCAGGACCAGGCTGCTCCTTCCTGGAGGAAGAGTTGGCCTGTCCCTCCAGGCCTGCAGCCCACTCTGGAATCTAATCTAGAAACAGCCTGTCAGTGGAGTCATGTGTGTTGTATAACTGGTATAAGCTGGGGTGACCTCTGGGGCCAGGCTCACCTCCTTACCCAGGCTCTAGGGAAGACCAGCTTGCCTCACAGGATTCTGTGGGACTGGCACATGTACCCTGCCTGGTTGGGGAATGGATTGGTATGGGCCTCGCTGCCCAGATCCTGGCTGGCTCTCTTCTAGCTACCTCTGAGCAGGCTTAGGGCTGGCTCGACAACCCTGCATCTCTGCCCAGTGGAGAAATCAATGTGGCCAAAGCCCAGGAGAGACTGCTGGGAAAATCCTTCCAGGGTCATGATGTGCACTTACTTCTTCCTGTGGAGTTGGGTCTGAACACTTGGCCAGGGTATGGGGACGGGGCAGCTCGAGGCTGGTGAGCTCAGGGGTGAGGTGTGGCTGTGATGACTGGGAAAGGAGAGGCGGCCAGCTCTGAGAAAGGCCCCTCTCTTCATCCTTTCCTGGCCCCTCGCTGCTCCCCTGGCATTTCTCATGTTCTGGGACAAGGTCTAAATTAAGCACTTGGATGAGACATTCCCCAGGAGCTGCCAACCTTCTGGGTCCAGGGTGGTCACAGGACTCACTGGCTCCCCATCTCCTCCTGTCGGTTTGGCCCTCGCCCTAATCCCCATGGTGCCTGATGCCAATACCTGCCCCCACTGAAGTCCTCTCATACTGTGCCTGTTCCAGGCACTGTTTGGAGCTGCTGAGGTGGGTCTGTGTGTGTGTGTGTGTGTGTGTGTGTGTGTGTGTGCGTGCGCATCTACACATCCTCCTTGGATATTTAACTAAATGTTTATTGGCCCCAAGTGAGGCACAAATTCCACAGTCCTTTCCAACCTTGGACTTGTGATTGGAGAAAGTGCCTGAGTGCAATTTATTAAACGTGTGCAATTCTCCCCACCCTTTGGGCCCCACGCAGGGGTCTCCTCTTCTGGGAAGTCTTGTCTTGGGACCTTAGCCCTGTGTCCCCTGCTCTCTCTAGGCTCCTGGGGTCGGAGTGTGCCTCACACAAGCCAGCTTAGATCTCTTCTACTTTTGCATCTTCTTTTTGTGGTACTGGGGATTGAACCCAGGGGCATTCTACCTCTGAAGTACACCCCCAGCCCGTTTTATTTTTTGTTTTGAAACAGGGTCTTGCTAGGTTGCTGAGAGCCTCTCTATGCTGCTGAGGCTGTCCTCGAACCTGCGATCCTCCTGTCTCAGCCTCCCAAGTACTGGGATTATAGGTGTGTGCCACCACGCCTGGCTACTTTTGCACCATTTTTAAATGGTTCATCTCTTACTTTCCAGAGGGCAGGATCCCAGGCTTGAGAATTGACCAGACCCCAGTTCAAATCCCAATTCTTGCTTACAAGCTGATAACCTTGAGCTAGTTAATTTCTCTGCGACTCAGTTTCCTCATCATGCCGTCCTCTTGGATCAGTGAGGATTCATGAGCTCTTCTGCACGAAGTGCCTGGCATAGTCACAACATCTCAATTCCTGTCCTCTGGTCCTCTTTCCTCATGGTCGCTGGATCAGGGCCCAGCTTGTGGTCGGCACCCAGAAAGGTAGTGGTGACTGATTAATGATTATGGAGCCTGCAATTATTAGGATGAAGTCCCTAAACAGGGAAACAGCTCTGAGCAAACCCATTAATTAGGGGCCTGTTTGCAGTTCTTTTGTGTGGGCTTGTCATGTGTTAGCTCAAGGAGGGCTTTGTGCCCCCAGCCACCACCCCCAGAGGTCATTCTGGGGAAATAATGACCAGTGAGAGGTTCAGGCCCGAGGTGTGCAATTCCCACCTACTTGTGACCTTCACGCCCATCCTCCCTCCCCACCCATTCTCCCTCCTCACGCCAGCACTGCGCCAATAAACAAGTTAACAGGTGACAAACACAGCCCTAATAAAGAAGGCCACTGGCTTTAGGAGGGCAGTAAGCCTGAGCTAATGAGCTTCTACCAGGGAGCAGAGACTTCTCGAGGCGCAGGACTGCTGACCTGGTGTGACCTCTCAGGCCAGGGAGACCCAGGCCAACTCCCAGCCTCCCACCTCCTTTTTAGCTTCCAAGCATATTAATTAAAAAGGGAAGAAATGCCAAAATAGAGCGTTATGAAAAATCATGTTATAACTTATGTGTTTACATTTACCAGATTAACAAATTTAAACCCTAAATGTAACTATTGTGGTATTTCATGATACTTTCAGGACTTGGAAAAGTGTGAATTGTGTACTGCAAGTAGTCAGTAAGAAAAGCAGATGGGATATAAGTTTGAAGTAGCTTGATAGATGTCCTTCTGCCCTCACTCTACTCCATGAGGGTGGTCCTTTGGGGCAGTTCAGAGCTCAGGGCCCTGGCCTCTACAGAGTTGGGCCAGGACTTGGGGACAAAGACCCAGAGGTGACTTCAGCTCACTGGAAGGTCAGGCCCATTTGCAAGCCACAGACCGGTACACAAGAGGTGGGTCTGGCTTCCTTTAAAGGCTTGTGGCTCTTGGTGGGCGGCCTGCCTTGCAGAGCCCTGACTCCAGCACCTTGCATGTGGGTGGCAAATAAATGCTCTCGAGTCATCTGCTGCAGGCACAGCCACCAGGCATTCACTTACTTGATGACTACTGCCTTTGCTATTAGTTGAGACTATGTCTGACTTTCCCCTTCTGTGTCCTCAGCATATAAGAAGCACTCCAGCTGTATGTTGACATAAATGGAGCCAAATCTTCTCTAAGAAGCACCCTGAGCCAGGCCTCTCCTCCTGGGCTCCTTGCCTTCATTTCAGAGTACAATGTATTGCATCGTGATTATTTTCGTTCCCTTGCCTTTGTCCTGCATAGGCTAGGAGCATCTAGGCACACCTTTATGTGGCCAGCACAAGGAAGGCAGTGACCAGAATCTCTAACTGAAGGAGTGGTTCGCCCTCCCTGTCCAGAATGACGGCGACAGCCTCCCTCCCAGCCCCAGGCCCGGCACACTTGGAAGCTACATCTCTTGATGAGTGTTTTCCTGTTTTATGAATCTCTGTCCCTAGAAGCCGATGTTCTTTTTTTCCGGGTATCAGGGCACATCTGGTTGTTGGTACATGTTGCTTAGTTAGAAAGTCTTAAAACAGCATGAAATTGTTAGCACGTTGCTCGGGCCTGCCAGGCTGTTCTTGAAACTCCGGCTTTGGTGGATTTAGCTTTCTGTTTGTTTTCTGTTTTCATGCAGTTCAGAAAATTGGTCTGTGACAACCTTGGGGGAAATCAGCCCTCCTTGAGCTCTGCCAAGGAGAGGCAAGCCTGAGAGCGGGCTGGGAGTGGGGGAGCGTGGAGTGGAAGGGCTCTGGGTTTCCTGCTTGAATTTCCTCTCCTTGCATTTTGATTGACACGCAGACTAATTTAAGGTGTGTGGAGAAGGAATGCCCAACAGAGGCGGGTGGACTGGGGAGAGGCTGGTCTCTATGGGTTCTCACTGGGAGACCAGCAGGGACCAGTACTGCACCTTTGGGTTCCAGAGGAGACATATACTAAGTGCCTGGGGGCAGGGGCGGTGGAGGCTCCTGTGTTTGATTCCTCTGCTATCTTTGGTTGTGGGTAGTGCCAGAAATCAACTCTCCCCACATGGCCCCAATATGCCATCTCCCCGCCCTGCTCTCAGTAGCTCTTGTCTCTTGGCAGATTTCCTTTCTGGAAATAATCTCAGATGGGGAAAGTCTGGGCTGATCTATGTCACTTTGGGTGGTAGTTGCTTTCCTGGCTGGGTAAGTGGGCCTGGCCAATGCTGCTTCTGGACGGTGGAACTAGGCATGGGGACAGGCAAGTTGGAAAGGTCTCCTGTCCGCCCAGGCAGGGCTCACTTTGACTCCTGGCAGTGGAGAGGGGACTCAGAAATTGCTTTTGGTCAAAAGGTCAACAGCAGCTGCCTCCCCTCCTCCATTCTGGAAGCACTATGTCTTATCTCTGCTGCTCTCTGTTCCATCTCTGACTGCTATTTAACAATCTTTCCTTTCATGCTTTTCCACAAAAGCATGATCTCCATTTTCAGCCTTAAATCTGTCCTCAGAGGATGGTTCTCAGCTGTGCTGCTGTGTTCTGGGTCTTTATGAGCAAGGCTGAGTTTTCCGCTCTGGCCCTTAGTAGCCTGAATGTATCTCACAGCTCACCCTGGAGGCCCCCGAGGATGGGCATTCTGTCTCCTATCACCCTGGGGACTGAAGTAACTGAACCCCTGAATGTCTCAATTCTCCAGGGGAACCCTTGTTTATTTGGTATCCACAATGTGCCGCGCACTGAACACGTGACTTAGATGTAATGACTTGCCCCAACCCTATAGGCAGTAAGTGACCTAGTCACAAAGAGACATCAAAATGCATGTGTCTCCAATGTCAAAGCCCTTCGTCATTCCTCTACACTAGGGGCCTGTAATAGGTTGGATTTAGAATGTCCCCTTAGCCCTCCCGGGAACAAGGCAGCAATGTTGGAGCAGGGCTTGGTTGCTAGGGAGGGGTCCCTGGGGGTGGGGCCTTGGGGATTATATATGATTCTCTCCTCCCCCTGCTCTCTTTCTCTGCTTCCAGCCTTCATGATGTGAGAGCGGAGCTTTGCACCTGCTGTCTCCCTCTCCGCTTCCGGTCACTATGCTTCCGGTCAGACCCTGGCCTCACATGGACTGAACCCAGAATCTCCAAAAGCCTGTGAGCAAATAAATCTTCTTTCCTCTAAGTTGTGTGGTCAGTCATTTTGGATTAGAGCAGTGAGAATATTGACCGAGGCGTCGGGCGTGGTGGCACATGCTTGTAATCCCAGGACTTTGGGAGGCAGAGACCGGAGGATCCGGGTTCGCGGCCAGCCTCAGCTCTCTCTCTTTCTCTCTCTCTCTGTCTCTCTCTCTCTCTATCTCTCTACTTACTGAGGCCCTCCGCAACTTCGTGAGACCCGGTTTCAAAATAAAGTATAAAAATAGGGCCGGGGGTGTAGCATGGAGGTAGAACGCCCCTGGGTTCAATCCCCGGTACCGCAAAAAAAAAAAAAAAAAAGAGTATTGACTGAGACAGGGTCCAGGCACTCAGAAAGAGCTGGGATTAGAGGGCTTGGGTTCTGAGTTTTCATCACCCTGCCAGCAACCTCGTATTCTGCTCTGGCTTTCTTGTTCTTTCCTACTCCAGCTCGAAGCCCATAGGAATGCCCCGTCAAGATCTAAATCAAGCCAAAACTCCCTTTGTCACCATCCTTAGACTTAGTTAAATATATTCAAATGGGACTTTAAAAATGCGGAAGGGAAAGAATTCAAAAGACAAGCACAGAGTTTATAAATTTCAATTATGAATGTTCGGCAAGGCTTAAAGGGATACAATGGCACCATATTTCACCCAGCCACATCTCAGGGATCCTTGGCAATGTGGTTCCCTGTCAGTCCACCGAAGTAGCCCTCGTGCTCCCTTCTGTCTCCTCTTCCCCTGGAAGGGTTTGAAGCAAGTGTCCCTTTCAAACACATAACCTAGACTGGGGTTCTGGGGATTCAGGGATGAGCTTCTGGAGCCTGTGGATTTCCAGAAGTCAAATGAAAACTGTAATTGGATTGTTATATGTATTTTTTTTCCTGGGGAGCAGATTTATTGATTTAATTAGATTCACAGAAAAATTGGTGACTTCAAACAGACTAAGAAGCACTGGAGGTGAACATGGAATTTCCATGTGGGAAATTTATTTTAAATCCAGGTACTTGGACAAGTTTTGCTTCCTCTAAAGGAACTGGTTTGCTTTTACTTCTATAATTAGTTTTTAAATACATGACACCATTAGGACATTTTTAATTTTTTCCACTTTTATTTTACTGAAATGACTCTACTGGAATCAGTTCAGCTTTGTGTAATTGATACAGGAGAACGGATTCATTTATCCTGTATGTCCTTTTTCCCGTGACAGAAAACCTTACCAGGACTTTCGACCATAGGAAGTTTCTACAGTGGCTGTGATTCAGACTGAGTGCAGAGTGACGGGCAGAGGGGAAGAGGGACAAGGTCTGAAGGGCATCTTTACTGAGAGTGAGTTCAGATGTCTTTGTGGGACAAATGTCCTTGGGGTCAAAACATCCTGTGTTAGTGTCTCTGCCAGGAGAAAGTCTTGGGGTAAGAGGGAGCCAGCCCCTTATGGAGTAGGATGAAATTGCCATTCGTCTGTGGGCTGTTGTGCCTTCACCAGGCAGGGCATAGTTAACAGGAAAGTGTAGACATCAGCGAGTTGGAGAGACCCCTGTGAACTTGTGCTTCTGGTCGCCACTTGTGACTCACCCTGTAGTCATTCTCATCTGTCAAACCCTGTGACTTCCCTCCATCACTGAGTACTCAGAACACTAGCTCTCTCTCTACAAGGCAGGCAGCTCCTGGCTCAAGTGGCAGGGGCCCCTGGAGCCATTGCCTCGCTTTAGAAACAGCTGTGCCACTTACCCCCATGAGCCCCAGGCATTTATCTGAGTAAATACTGGGAGGATGGTATTGGGTTAAAAAGAGAGAGAGAGAGAGAGAGAGAGAGAGAGAGAGAGAGAGAGGGAAAGAGAGAGAGAGAGAGAGAGAGAGATGGATAGTGCATTGACAAGAACATGGGATTTGGAGTCTGTCAACCCTGGTTCAAATCCCAAAGCAGCCATGCCACCTTTGTTAAAAGACACATTGAACAGTGTGGGAGGGAGAGGGGCAGTTTACTTGGGCCCTCGAGTTAGGGACATTTCTTCTCTCTCCTTCCCATCCCTTCCAGAGACTACTCTAGTTTCTCATGTAGCACTTATGGAGGACAGGCCTTGTGGAAAGGCACATGAGACCACTGACCTGTTTTGTCCTAATCTAGGCATCAAGTCTATCTGCCCTGGCTTCAGACTCCATCCAGCCCAACACACCAAGATAAGGGTGTTGGGTCAAAGACCCCACTAGAATTCAGTTTTTCTATGCCCAGAATTGGTGGTTTAGAAAACATCCTTAAAAGATAGGTGACATTTGATTGCCTACATTTTTTTTCTCTATCTTGCTAATGCAGATGTGATGGATGGAACTCAAGCAGCCACTTAGAAAAGAAGGATGAGAAGCATACTTCAGCCGTGACAGAGTGATAAACTAGATCCAGAGGACGGGGGAAATTCCAGATAGCCTTGGATAATCAGCTTCCAACATTCTTTTAATTCAGAAAAAAATAAACTTCTGTCACTGTTACAATGGGGTTTTCTTCTGTCACATAGGATCTAACCCTAACTAATCTAAGAGTCACACACTTGAGCTCTAGAGTCAGATAATCTGGATTGAAATATCACCTCTATGATTTTATAGACTCTGATTTGGGCAAATCTCATAACCTCTGTAAGCCTCTAGTTTTCTTGAAGTAGAGGTGATTCTTTTTTAACAAATACTTCTATATTCATTATAAGTATTGACATAATAAAATCGATATGACGTACATGGCACATGTTGAGTACTAAGTACATATTTGGTGCTCTGTTGTCATTACTATTGCCACCATCGTCCTTAGGTAGCTCTAACCTGGGAGAACTCCCTGGGGTGCCCTGGTAGGCTAGGAGTCCAGAGCTTCTATCTCTCAATCTCTTTCCCTAAGAGAAACAATTCATAAATTCAGAGAAGTCGCTTACCCTCCCTTTACATATCAGAAACGAAGCTAATAATGCTGTGTAGGCTCATTGGGAAGATTAAGTGGGAAAGGAAACGCAAGCAGCCCAGCAGTGCACAGAGCTGTCTCCTCTCCGCTGTGTTGGGACGCTTTCGCACTGTGTAGATAGATGCAGGGAACGCCCCGTCTCACCTTTCCACTTTACTCCTCAGCCTGGGTCATTGCAAGTTGACACAGGCAGCTTGGTGGCTGCAGGTAGATACAGCAGGTGAAGGGCTAGTGGCCTCACCTATGCAGAGTGATGCAGCCTGACTGGGAAGGCTCAGATCTGTAGGCCAGGTGGGCGTGGGTGGCAGGTGTCTCTCAGGGTCAAGGCTAGAGGGCAGGGATTTTGAGGGGCGGAGGGAAAATGGGCATGGTTTAACAGCAGTGTTGGGGGCCTTAGAGGAGGTGGGGAGTGAGGGCTCTCCTCTGCCTTCCTCCAGAGACACTGCTTTCTTTGCCTGCATCAGATCTAACTCCATAATTTACCAGGTGTGATAGTTAATCTAATTTGTCAACTTGACCAGATCATGACACACCCAAGATCATGTGACTTTGGGTGTGTAACAGCAGATTAAACAGAAAGTCCTGCCCTAAATGTAGGCAGCAGGATTCTGATAGGTGCAGGACTTAGATAAAAAAAGGAGAAAGCTGCGTAGAGGGATGCGCGACTCTTTCCGAAGAAAAGGCATCTGCTCTCGTCTGAGATCGTCGGCCTCCAACTTCGCCGTTTCTCTAAAGAGCTTCTTGATCTTCTGCTCTCATCTGAGATCGTTGGCCTCCAGCCCTTCGAACTGAAACTTCACCATCGTTTCTCCGAAGAGCTCTTAGACCTCTCGACCAGCTACTGGTTCCTCTGACTCTCCATGTGCAGTCGGAACTAGGGACTACATTGTAAACTGATCTGATAAATCCCTTTTTCCATATACTCATTCTGTGAATTGTGTTAGTCTAGCGAACCCTGACCAATACACCAGGGGAGAGGCCACAGTAAATAGTAATCGCAATCTCCATGAACACTATAATATACTCATTTTTTTAATGAGTGTGTGGTACTGGGATGGAACCCAGGGGCCCTCTAGCATGGAGCAACACCCTTAGTCCTTTTTATTTTGAGACAGAATCTCACTAAGTCACCCAGGCTGGCCTCAAACCTGAAATCCTCCTGCCTCAGCCTTCTGAGTAGCTGGAATTATAGGTGTGTTCCACTGACTGGGTTTATAATACTCACCTTAAAGGGCTGTTAAGGCTCTAACTAAATGAGATAATTGATATAAATTGTGTGGCACACTATTTTTCTCCAACTCCGTCTTCCATTTACAACAGCAGATCCTTGCCATCTCATGAGTTTGCTGTACCTGCACATGCAGGTACCTGGGTATCACCTGCAGGTGCCTAGGCAAGGGCCTTAGAGGAGCCCCATAGGACTGGAAGGTTTCATTAGGGTGAGCACAGCGGTTGCAGGAAGTTGTGAGTAGCAAGGCCTGGCGGGGCGTCAGGAGTTCTCTATCAGCACCCTCCTCCTCAAGCTTCTTCTCCATCTGGATGCTCCTTCCAGCATGGCAGGGTGATGGACGGAGCAGAGGCTGTCTCTCTACACCCCTCCTCCACCATCTCTTCAGAAAACACAAGATCCTTTTGGATTGGCATTCCTTTCCTTTAAAAAAAGTTTAACTGAAAAAGAAATTTAAATTACAGAAAGGTATAGAATAAATGATATTTCACTGCTAGGTGTAATGAATGCTGAGTCTTGGATATTTATCTTAGATTTTGTTTTTCAGTAAAAGAAAAAAAGCCCACACACCAGTACTGATGAGGCTGAAATCTTCTTGGGCAGCTTTCCAACATGATATGGAAGCAATCTTAGTCATGATTTTAATGTGTATCCCCCCGGTCCATGACTTTACACTTATTCCATGAGTGCATATTGAGATCCTATATTTCTCCCCCTGCCTTTGGAAGTTCCTACTCTTTTTGTAGCTTCCCTATTTTTTTTTTTTTTTGTACTGGGGATTGAACCCAGGGGCATTCTACCTCAGAGTTCCACCCCAGCCCTATTTTATTTTTTATTTTGAAACAGGGTCTGGCTAAGTTGCTGAGTGCCTCACTAAGTTGCTGAGGCTGCCTTCAAACCTGAGATCCTCCTGTCTCAGTCTCCCAAGTACTGGGATTACAGTCATATACCACCACACTCAGCTCTTTAATTTTTTTTAACACCCAATTTCTAAATATGTTCTCCTAAAGATGTACATGTACCCTTAGGATGTAGAATCTAGAATGCTTTAACTTTCTACTTATCTTTCCGGTTGCCATGCCCTACTATTGAGTTATAGCAGGGTTTTACCCACCATTTGTCATCATCATTATTTATTTTTTTGTGGTACTGGGGATGGAACCCAGGGGCATTCTACCTCTGAGCTACATCCCCCGCCCTATTTTTTTATCCTTTATTTTGAAAGAGGGTCTCACTAAGTTGCAGAGGGCCTCACTAAGTTACTGAGGCTGGCCGCGAACCCAGATCCTCTTGTCTCAGCCTCCCAAGTACTGGGATTACATGCATGTGCCACCATGCCCGGCCTATCATCATCACTTATTTTTAGAATTTATACCTAGTTAGATTTACTAAAATGTTCATAAAATTTTTTTTAGAATGCAATTACTTCTTACATTCCTATCTCTCTTTGTTTTTCTGAAGGAATCCTTCAGTAGTTATTTCAATGAAGATCTGTGTTTAGTTAACTCTTAATCTTTCTTCTGAAAATATCTTCCCTTTGTCTCCAGTCTCAGATGTGGGCCAGCTGCGTAGAGAACTGAAGATTTGCTTTTGTCTCCCTGGCCCTTCTAAGATACTAATCTTTCCTCTTTGGGCAGCTATTGCTGCCAATAAGAACACTGATATCAATCTGATAGACATTTCTTTGAAGATAATTTATATATATTCTCTAGTATCTTTAAATTTTTTATCATTTTCTTTGACATTCTGTGGTTTCACTATCATGTGTCCAAGTATATATTTGTTTTTACTTATTCTGTGTGCTTTTTCTTTTTCTTTTTTTTTTTTTTTGCGGTACCGGGGATTGAACGCAGGGGCGTTCTACCTCCGCGCTACACCCCCGGCCTTATTTTTTATACTTTATTTTGAAACCAGGTCTCACAAAGTTGCAGAGGGCCTCACTGAGTAGAGAGAGAGAGAGAGAGAGACAGGGAGAGAGAGAGAGATAGAGACAGCTGAGGCTGGCCGCGAACCCGGATCCTCTGGTCTCCGCCTCCCAAAGTACTGGGATTACAAGCGTGCGCCACCACGCCCGGCTTCCGTGTGCTTTTTCAACCCAAGGCTCATAAGCTTTTCTCAAATCTGGAAGATCCTTAGCCATCATTTCTCACATATTCTCTCTCACCCCTATTCTTGCTTGCCTCTCTTTCTGCAGCACCTATTGACAGATTCAGGACCTATTAAGGGCTAATTTTTATTATTATTTTTAGAAACTCATTTTTGTTCTTTTGCCACCCACATCTTCTCATAACGTTCTATGCTCACTATTAGGGTACACTCTTCTTCTAGCTGTAGAGTATTATAGACACACTTAGATTCCTTGTCAGAATTCTCAATTGCGGGTGACTCCTTGGAATGAATTCTCCCATTTGTAACATTTGCCGACATTGCTGGCATCATCTCCTCATGTGCTTGGTGACTTTCATGTCATCCTCAGCAGGCGTCATCTCACACAGAACCCTGGGCATTCTCCAGGACACAGAGGCAGCCCGCTGGGCTAGTCTCTGCAGTATAGGATTTTCTCTTTTAAACCAGTTTATTGGTTGAGGGCTTCTATTCCCAGTAAGAAGTATGTGCTTTGGGGTTTTATACTAACATTTGTAGACTAAATGTTCCAATTTCTTTCATTAACTCTTTTTTTTTCTTTTTTGCTACCTGAACCCAGGGGTGCAGCTTCTCTGCTACCACTGTGAGTATGGCAAGGGTTTTACTGATGTAATCATCTTGTCAAATGATTTCTGTCTAGTTCCAGTACCTTGTAATGAACAAAAATCATGGCCTGGACATTTGTCTCTATGTGCTTGTGCTAGTCAGCTTTCCATTACCGTGACATAATACTTGAACATCTATTTAAGAGAGGAAAGGTTTATTTTGACTCAGGGTTTCAGAGGTTCAGCCCATTGTCAGCTGGCTCTACTGCTCTGGGCCTGAGGTGAGGCAGAACATCATGGCAGAAAGGTGTGGCAGAGCCAAGCTGCTCAGCTCATAGCAGTGAGGAGAAAGAGAGAAGGAGCCAGTGACAAGATACAAAATGCGGTAACCATGGGCACACCCTCAAGGATCCATTTCTTTCAACTAGGGCCTACCTACTATCATTTCCAGAACCTCCCAGTAGTCCATTCAGCTGTGAATCCATCAATGACTTAATCCACGATGAGGCCAAGCGCTCATGACCCAGTCACTTCCTAAAAGCCCCGCCACTGCACACTGCTATACTGGGGACCAAGCCTTTAACACATGAGCCTTTCGGGGGACGTTCCAGATCCAACCGTGGACATGCTGTTAAGGCCTTCCTCAAGAAAGGCTGGCTTCTCATGTGTCAACCGGCACACCGTTCACCTGGGGAACTTGTTAAAATGAAGATTCTGATTCAGCAGTTCTGGGATGGCATCTGAGATTCTGCATTTCTGACAAACTCCTAGGAGAACCCAGCGGGACTGACACAGGACTGTGCATGGAGTAGCAGAGTCCTCCAGCGGCCCCAAGGCAGATCTTCATGCCCAGCCAGTGGCTCTACCTCCTACTCTGTTCAGTCTTAACTCTCTGTGGACAATTAATCTGTCCAATTAATCTCTCTTCTCTCTCTCTCTTTTTTTTTTTTTTTGGTACTGGGGATTGAACCCAGGGGCATTTTCTACCTTTAAGCTATACCTCTAGCTCTATTTTATTTTTATTTGGAAACAGGGTCTCACTAAGTTGCTGAGGCTGGCTTCGAACCTGCGATCCTCCTGTCTCAGCCTCCCAAGTACTGGGATTACAGGTGTGTGCCATTGCGCCTGGCTAAAAGTTCCCTCTCTTGAGAGTCCTGTCAGCCTTAGACTCTGAATCCCATGCTTTTTCCAGTCCCAGCAAAACTTGAATTATCCAATATTTGAATTAGGACAGAGTATGGCTGTGTGAGTTACAGAAAAGGCCAAAATAACAGACCTTAAACACAGTGTCACTTGCAAGGCAACCACCAAGGATCCTTGCATTCTGCTACTCTGTCATTCTTGGTGTGCCACCTCATGGTTCAATATGGGTACAAGAGCTCCAAACATCACATCCACATTCCAGGAGGGATAGAAAGAAGGGCTAGAGTAAGAAGAGCAAACCTTTAAGAAGACCTCTTGGAAGTTGAAGATGCTGGTTCCACTTATGTCTCATTGGCTGAAACTTAGTCACATGTTTGCTTCTGGTTGCAAAGGAGTCTGGGAAATGCAATATTCATCATTCTGGTGATTGCTAAAAACTGCTATAATTAGAATGCAGTGTTCTAGAATCTTAAGGCAGGTACTTTAGCCTTGGAGCTAGAGGTAGGTGAGGTGAGGGTAGTGATGAGAACAACTTATTTGCAAAGTGGCAACAAAGGAACACACACACACACACACGAGAGAGAGAGAGAGAGAGAGAGAGAGAGACTCCAAGAGTATTTTATGCCCTCCGATTAGTCTATCCCTTGCATAGAAGGAAGGCAGATTCTTGACTACCCACTGATGCCAGCATTTCCTCCCAGTCTTGAGAAGATTTTACAGGCATTGTGTCACAATTAAGGACCTCTACACCCCATATCAGGCTGAAGAGGAGTTTGTTAGCACAAGGCAGAAGTCTCAGGGTGGAGGAGAGAAGGCAATTTTGGCAGGTAGTTACCTATATCAGCTTCTATGGTTAGTAATCAACACAAAAACTGGCCCGTGGTGAACATCTCCAGACCCCAGTAAATGTTAAACTTGGTGCATATGCATATCACATAATGCAGATTAGCAACTGTGGTAAAAACAAAACAACAACTAGTATTACCCTAGAATTTTTTTGCATATATGTGTGTGTGTATAAACATGTAAACATGTATACATACAAACATATATACAACACACACACACACACACACACACACACACACACACATATATATAAAATGAAATATATTTTTTCATGGAACACCAATTAACTGCCTTTTCCCCTAGAGTTCCCCAGAGCACTTTCTGGAAAACCATGCCACAGACAGATAAACTAATTGTCCGAAAGAAGGACTACTATTTTCAGTGCTGAATTCAGACAGAATTACCCCCTGAGGGTATTAATAAAGAAAACACTGTGATGTGGTGAACAATGTCTTCAACAACTTAGTTCAAATATAATGATGCTCTTCATGGGACTGTTTCTCGTAATGACATTTTAAAAAATGCCAATGGCATCACACCAAAAACAGTTTAGCAAAAGCAATTCTGCTGGGGCCAGCGTGATGCACTCCAGGTATCTGTGTTTGAGCAGCTCTGGCGGGATCCAGGGATTGGTGTTAGAAAATCTGGAAGAGTGGACGAACTGCTTATCCTTCAAGCAATCTTCTCGGAATAGTGTTATTTCTCAGCAGGGCTCTTGTATAAATATTTAGTAGTAGGACGTTCAAACTGTACTCCCTAGATGGCTTGAAGGCAGTGTTCTTTGTTATCCTTTGAGTACCTATTCACATGTCTTGACTGACTAGCTAGCGTGAGCCCTCTGTTACTGTCCACCAGCAAGACCAGGACTCTCTTCTGAAGTTGCCTTGAGTCTGTTCCAGCATGTGAATGAATAAGCAAACCAGGCCCCCAAAGTCAACTCCATTCAGCATGGCTGAGGTAATGCCCGTGGCTAAGAATGTTTGAGACTGGTATAACCAGACCCTTGCCATGGCCAAATAAAATCTTGGCAAAGCCCCCAAGAATGCCTGGCTTTGAGCAAGGCTACTGTCAGGACCCCATCCAAGACAAACTCTCGGTCAGTGCCAAGGTAACCGAATGAAGTAACTTGTACTGGGTCATTATTTATAAATCAGTGAAAATGTGGAATGCCTATCAGAGATAATATATTTAGTTTTTGGACAGTTGACCTGTGGGCCTGCTTTCTGGAAATAATTGGCTAGTGTGGCAAATCTATTTTCAGGTCACATCTAATTTGAAAGAATGAAACATCATCTCTCTGTACAAGAACGTCTGTCTTTTGTTCTGCGTGGTGGCAGGGGAGGTTGGGGTTGGCATCCAGGATGTCTGAAAGATCATTAGGAAAAAAGCCAGAAAGAAATGACTTCAGAACACATCCCCGTAGCACATGTCTGGGTGCTTTTTCCAGTCAGAAGGCAAATCCCACTAACGTGGATGGTCGTTCCCATCTTTCGGCGCGGGTTCTAGACAGGCATCAACAGTCCAACAGTCCAAGTTCTAGGCCAGGTCCGCTTCAGTCAACAGCAGCTTCACATTATTCATTTGCTATGCTCTCGGGTCTGAGTGTTCTAGTGCTGTGTGATGGGAGAGCTGCATCTAAAACCTGCGTGCTCCCTGACATGGAAGAATTGGATATTTTGCTGAAACACTTTTTTTTTTTTTTTTT